>KE371374.1:698047-716773 GCA_000418225.1 Zizania latifolia
CCGAGCGCCGCGTCGCGCATGGCGACGACGCCGGTGTCGCCGCTCGCGCCGCCGCACTTCTTGAACATCACCGTGGTGTCCTGCCTCCCGAGGAACGAGTCGTTCCCGTAGCGCACGAAGCACGCGCGCAGCTGCGCTGCGGCGCCGGCGGCGGAGTTGCAGAGCGATGAGAGCTTGGTGACGGCCGACTTCACGCAGCCGCCGCAGATGGCGGCGGGGAGGTCGGAGCGGCACTGGTAGAGCCCGACCAGGTCGGCGGTGGCTGCCGACGGCGAGGAGTAGTTGGCGTAGGCGGTGTAGCCGGCACTGTTGGTGAGCGACGACAACACGGTGTCGACGTCCGCCGCGTACTGCGACCCGGCGTCGTACCGCGCCTGCGAGCACCCGGCGTACACGAACGCCGTGTAGTCGTCGGCGCCAAGAACGCGCGGCGCGGCGCAGCCGCACAGCGCGAGCAATGGGAGGACGACGCGGAGCGCCGCCGTCGCGAGAAGCTTCGGCATGTTAGCCTGTGCTTTTGTTGGCTTCCACGACGGGATGCGCGAGATCCTTTGGAAGCCGAGGCGGCGGCTCCGGCGAGGAGGAGAGCAAGAGGCCACTGGAGTGTGTCTACTGGTTTCGTTAGTTTGGACTTTCGAGTGAAAGATGATATGGATCTAAAGCAACATGATAAGGGTGGAGCTAGATAAAAAAAATGCAAAAAAGGAGCATATGTATGAACACAAATAAGAAACCAATTTTTTGCCAAATATTCAAAACGCACATATTAATTGCTTCAGTCGTAGTCCATTATCTCCCTATACTGTGTACCATCGAGTAGTCGTTGAAAACATATGTACTCCATTTCTAGTTGATAGATTGAAAGCACAAACAAAATATATCTTATTTAGCTAACTTATTATAGTTTTAAACCCAGATTGTATTATACTAACCATTACTCTTGAAAACACTAAAATATTCATTACACCCTGATGAAAATTACCCACTTTAATTTTAAAACCAAAATCCTAGCCCCTTTCTATCCGGACAATTGAACAATTCGTTTTGACATAGTTGTTTACTATCCAAACATAATAATAAAGAATACCAATAATATAAGATGACAAACAACGCATAACTTATTTTTCTCTAAATTATCGTAAACTAAATTATTTTAATCTTTATAATAATATCTGTATATAAGTTAGGTTATAACAATCCCAATATGAAATGAATACGGTAAGAGACGTACAAAACACAATTGCGTTGCACCGTATTAGCAAAAAAACACTCAGAGCTGCCGCTAGTTCGATCTAGTGGGCCTCGTCAAACTACAGGCCAGTACCGGTGGCCTCGCCTCGGCGCGGGAGCAGCTAGTGGGCTTTTTCCGCGATGACCCTGAGCTAAACAGCGAGCGCTATCGTGTCCCTTAAAACGTATAGAAATTAGAAAGAACCGAATAATTTTTTAAAACGACCATTTTATTTAAAATTACAGTAATAGAACGGTCTTCCGAGAAATTGTAGAATTGTAATTCTAGACCCTGTCGACCGTTGGACCATTGATCTGGCTCATATCGATGAATCAACGGTCGACAGGGACCAAATTTGACTAGTGGTCTGTTGTCAATTGTTGGTGAGTACTTCTAATATTTGCTTCTCCCTGTGTCGTCCCCTCTCCGTACTTATATTGTTTGCTGGAATTTTGGGCTTGGCCCATGTAACTATTTTAGAAATTCCTAATAAATCTTAAAGGTCCATGTTATATAAGAGGATAGTGAAAACATTTAGTCCCATATTGCTAGTGTAGGTGGATGATAACCAATTTATATAGTGGGATTGTCTTTATCCCACTAAGCTATGTGCATGGGGGAGAGAAAGGAGCTCCACACACGTGTGGGCTCGTCGGGCCAGGCTCGAGCTGGGGCTAGGGCTGGGGCTTCGTGGGCGCGCGGCACCTGTGTGAATGGTTCGTTGAAATCCGGCTCCTCGTCTTGCGGGGATGCGACCTCCTTTTGCCGTTCAAATTTTTGGTAATTTGGCCCATATTCAGGATATAAAAATCGACTCGATTTAGATCGCGATCGCGACGCGAGATCTTACCGGCTCCCATATAAATACCTGGTCCAGCCTCTACCAGATTAGATCGGAACAGATCAACATCCGCTAGGTTTTGTCTCTCCTCTTTGTTGTGCTGTCGCCGTAGTCCACTCCATCCTGCCCGTCGGCGTGCACCGGCGAACGGGAGAGCAGATCTCCGGAACCTCTCACCCTTGTGATCCTGCACCGGGAGAGGGTGAATAAGGTTTTTGGGAAGCGCTCCGTGCGACTGCTCACTTTCGTCACCACGACGCGTCTTCTGTTCACGTCTACCATCGGTCGCTGTCGTCTGCGGTCCGACGCCAACAGGAACCAATCTGCACCGATCGCGGCATCCTCATCTGCAAGCGTACAGTACGTGTGCTGCGATCTACTGCTATTTTTAATCATGTTTTCTGAGATCATGGTTATGTTGTTCCTATTAACTAGTATGTTATGATTATTTATGCTAGTTTCTGTGTATGTTATGATTTATCTATTTCGGAAATTAACATTTCAATTACCTAATTATTCAACATTATTGCAAAGTTGTCCTAGCCAAATTGAGGTTGAGGTGGGTCAAAGTAGCTAGATACAACTAGAGAAGCTAGAGACAAATGTAGAGCCACAAATCTTGGTTCCTCGTTCGTTACCAACAGGGTTGCCAAGGGTCAAGCGGACGAAGAAGAGCAAATACAGTCCACACCAAATTTGTTGGAGTGGGAGGATCTAGAATTTGAGGCTACGATACAAGTAGGCGGCAATGAAGATTTCGACGAAGAGGAAGAAGAGAAAGAAGGTCACAACGAAGAGGACAAAACTATCATTCCCTTTGAATGGACAAACCAAGAGTTTAGCTTCATCATTATTAACGAGAGAGTAGACGCAAGAAGGGAGTACGCGGAGAATGAGGTGAGGCAAGATACAATTTGTGCATGTGTGTGTAGACTAATATGGATTAGGTTGTGAAGTTGTTTGGTATATCAATTTACAGTAGGATTGGAGTTAACCTTAGTCAACGGCGAGGATTGTGACAAGGATAAGAGAAGAAGCAAGGTAAAAAATGGTCAAGATGCTGGGTGATAAGGTTTGGACACATAGTGAGGTGCTATGGAGGACAGAAACCATGCGGGGAGGATTGATGTAGCGGTCGCATCAAGTGATTTTGTGAAAAAAATGCTACAGTCGGGTATAATCACATTATCAGTATCGGTTCTGTTCAATAACTAGCAGCGAAATCCAGTTATAAATTGATAGTGATTATGGTTTCTATCGTAGTGTATATATTTGTCAATAAAATATCATCAGCAGAAACCATAACTAGACTAGTAGAATATTTTCAGAACTCACTTCATAACCCAATAATACAACCAATCACCTTGATAGGTCTCCAATTGAGTAGTAACACGAGGGGCGGAGCCAAGGGGGCAGCGGCCATGGCCCCCCTAAGATGAATGCTAACATACATACATACATATATATGTGTATGTATGCATGTATGTATGTATATGTGTGTGTATATATATATTGATTCATTCTTTAGTTAGATAGTTTGTATTAATCAAAGTTAAATATTACTACAGATATAATATTTTTACGGTTACAATGATAAGAGTTAAATGATAGATTTAATGAAAAAGCTATAGAGCTTCTCATTATATATATTTCTTTGGATCTAAGGGATTCATTCCGCTAGATGAATATTGATAATGTATGTTATCTAGCTTTAAATTTTTATTATGTGATTTTACTATATAAGAAAGAACTATCTTGAGACATCCGTTACAATATTATGAACTTGATATACCTACCAATTATAGGTTTCAGAATTTGATCACGATCGCTAATCTTCGCTGTCAGCTAGCAGAAACTAGAAAATTAGAAGACTATTATTTGATTGATATACTTATTGATAACTCTAATATAATTTACACACACATATTAGTATTAAAATAAAACATGTTAGTCCGTTTAGTTTACCATTAGATTTTATACATCACAAGATTATTATATTTTTAAATTACAAAAAAAATAATGCATACATATTTAATAAGAATTTCTATAATATATATTAATATATAATGGATATCTATAATTATTAAAATTTGTAATATATTTGTCTCATATTTTTGGCCTCTCTTATGCCTAATTCCTGTCTCCGCCCTGGTAACGACATCCTTGTCATTCTGGTTGAAAAACGAACTTGTCTTTGCAGTGTCCTCATATTGGCAGTATCAATTTATGCCATCACATGATTCTAACAAATAAAGCTTAACAATAATCTGTGTATGTTAGAAACTTGTATGCCCAAAAGTTTTTTTGCCAGAAGCTACCTGCCCTGGTAATCGAGCTCCCATCATCTTGCAGAATTTCTCCCAAACGGAATCGTCTACCATGCTCAAATAACATGGAAATTGGAAGCAATAACGAGGAAGCGGTCTGTATTTCATCTGGTTGTATAATTCTTAACGTTTTAGGTATATTCTTACATACCAATTTTTTCTGTTTTGTTTATATTAAATATTGTTGTGTTGTACTTGTAGTTAATAAGTTTACGTAGGAGTATATGAATCTAAAATGATCTCTTAATTACTAAAATGTAACAATTAGCATCCAAAGACAGCCTGGAGAGTCAACAAATATGGAACCAAAGTGGTACTAGTCATCATCACATTGATGAACGAGCTATCTATGATTGATGTGTAATAATCGGCTATCAATAATTGGTTCTTTCTATGATGCAGACTTGTGTTGTATAGCAAATTAGCAATTATGGGAAAAAAATTATTAAGACGGAAATACAGAATATGTTGAAGATAAAGTGAGGCTTATTTTCTAATGGCTCTGTGGTGATCTTTATTAGAATAGTTGGAAACTAAACCATATCATCTATGACAAAGCTTAAAAAGACTCAATGTGTACATCCTTTTCTGATTTTTTTTTCATTCACTGAATAATGAGTGTAGCTATAAAAGGTGGCAATAAACGATCTTTTGGATCAGATAAACTTATGGAACTAACAAAAAGAAAAGAGCAAATTAGTTTGGGCCGTTTTGGGAAATATAGCAAGTGGAGACTTAAAATATCTAAAACAAAAAAGAATTGAGTGAATACATAAGATAATTTCACATTAAAGGCTCCTTTGGAATGGAGTATTTTCAAAGGAATTTTAGAGGATTTAGTTTAATTCATATGAAAATCCTGTAAAATTCATGTGTTTCTGCACTTCCAGTATCTTTACAAATAGCATCCTGTTACTAGAACGATGGATCAACAAACACGCTGAATCAAACTACAATAATTTATCGGATTCACACCCACACCATAATTTACAATTGCTTGCACACAATCACAAACAATACAACATCCAGGTTGTTCTTATCATTTCTTCTTAGCAGACCGCCTGTCTTGCTCCATCTTTACAAACAGGCTACCATCATAGACTGCCCTGACAGTGTCCTTGTGAAGGAATCCATCCTTGTCTTTGCAGAGGTAGAACAACACTTTCCACTCTGCAAAGCCACCCAGCCTGTATTTCACCCCCAAGAAAAGGATATCAGAAAAGCACTGATTGCAATTTTCCCATTGTTATCAAAATCTTGATTTAGATGGAAGCTCACCGTCCTTTGAAATCTTTGGGCTCCCTGTTTGCTTGAAGCAGCTCCTTCAGCTCTTGGCCTGTCAGTGCATCAGGCCTGGTGTGGGCATGCTTCTTGAATATTTGCTCAAACTTTTCATCAACAAGCCTGTAAGTTTATATCTATGTAGTTAGTAAATCTGGAGCCATGTTAGCCTATTGCATTATTTTTTGTGCCTCTACATAAGATAAATGCTTTTGTTTGTCTGAATTTCAGATGCATTAAACTATATGCAACAACCATGTCTTGCTAATACATTTTATATTGTGCGTGATCTCTCTTTGAACTTTAGCCTTTTGAGTATGCATCTTCACTAGCTTTAAACTTTACTCTGCACCCACACACAGCTGTTTACCTTAGCCTTATGTGCATGTCTGAACTCTGAAGAAGTAATTTCATAGCCATGCCACATGAAAAAAGTGACCCGATTCTTCTGTTTCTAAGCAATTCATTTGCACCTACTTTACTTTATGGCTGGGTGCTTGTTTAATTTAACCTGGTCTTGATGAGTAAAGTACACTTTGGAACTGCTTAAGACAAATTAAATACTGATACTTGTGTTGGTGGCATGACCTGTCCTAAGGTTCTCACACTGATGCTGATGTATAGATATTGTAGAAATGTACCTTCCATTCTCATCGTACACGCCTGAATCGCTTCCATGCTTTCCTTTGTGGATGTTGTTTATGTATATGGG
Organism: Zizania latifolia; assembly: GCA_000418225.1. NCBI lineage: Eukaryota > Viridiplantae > Streptophyta > Magnoliopsida > Poales > Poaceae > Zizania > Zizania latifolia. Next base: position 704,440 of record KE371374.1, read on the forward strand.
GAGCTTGAAACGAGCCTTCGCGTTATCCTGCAGTAAGCAGTGACAGGAGAATAATGGTAAACGAGTCAGCATCAGAATTCAGAAACCGTCCATGCAACTGAATCAATCCCCATTCGTGTCCCCGTTTCGAAGTCAGCTTGAAAATATGCGACAGAAGAAGGTGAGACTTTACTCTGTTCAGTACACGCAACAAAAATGCTAACTTTAGTGCTTTCTTTCTCCTTTAATTTCTGAATAGATAGAGCATCTTTCTGTTGCGATACAGTGCTGGTATTGGTACTTGTTCTCACGTTAGGAATACGTTTTCTCGTTGAGGGGTTTCCTAATCGTATGACACTGTTCAGAACTCTGAATTAAGCCTGTCCAAGAAATTTCATCTTCTTTTTTGTTACCGTGAGAAGCACAAAATATGGGCAAACTCGCCTGTAGAACAGGAACATCAAATATAAGTAGCAAAAGATGTTAGCATCTTCCCCTAATCTGTACTCTGCTCATCTACTGAAATATTGTGGATCAACTGAACTGTGCAACAATACCCAAACTGAGCAGACAACACTGAAGACACAGAAAACAACTAGGCGAAAAGCAATTCAAGTTGAAAATTTTAATCATATACCTTCTATTTAGATAGAAATTGAGATTTACTCAGCTCACATGTCATTGAGCTAAGATGACACTACATATCAGTGATATCAGTGAGATGTGAAGAGTAAATTCTCAATTTCTTATTAAAGGGTATGTAATCCAATCTCCCATTCAAGTTTTTGGCATACTGTTAATTGAGACAGAGAGAGGGGTGGTTTGTGTTTTTGTTGTTGTACTGACCGGTATCGTCTTGGGTCCAAGTCCACCATTGATGAACAGGGCGCCGGCGGCGGACAGCGCCACTCCAGCCCCGATTGCGCGGAGCCCTGCAAGGCGAACAACGAACGGACGAACAAAAGCTTAGAATTAATCCTCAAGGATTAATCTCGCCGTCCAATCCGCTGGTGAGCGGGAGAACGATCGATCTCGACGACGGCGGGTGGATGGACTGAGACTGAGCTTGCTCACCCTCGTAGGTCTCGGAGGGGTAGATGATGCCGTCCTTGTTCCTGTCGAAGAAGGCGACGTGGTTCTGCAGCGGCGTCATCTCGGAGCTGTACACGTCTGCCGGGGAGGGCTCGCCGCCGCCGCTGCTGTTGACGACGATGCCGCCGCTGCCACCTAGCCACAGAGCACAGGTGAGCACGGCTACGGCGAGGAGCAACGCGAGAGGATATGGATATGGATCTCGGCAAAAGTGTTTCACCTGCCGCCTCCGCGCGCTTGGATGCCATGGAGGAGATCGACCGACTGACGGCCGGCGAAGAGGAGAGAGAGGAGGACGAAAGCTGCGGCGAGCAGAGATCGAGAGATGCGATGCGACGCGGAGGTGGTGGAGGTGGTGGTGGTGGCGGCGGCTTGTGGATGGCGCGCGAGAGGTGTATTTGTAGGGTACTGCTCGCTGCTCGGCGCAGTGGGTGCCAGTACCAGATGCTTTTGGCTGGCGCGACATCAAATCGGGAACATGTACGTGTCACGTTTCGTGCTGGGATACGTCGCGTCATCGAGGCAAACTTGATCCGATCCGATCGACGAGAGGAAACTTGGAGATCCAACAGACACGCGATGGCAGGCTGGCAGCTCAGCTCAGGACGGCAGCAGAGAGGCGGTGGTTCTGGCGCGGCCTGACGTGTCTACTTGACGTTGGAACTCGGAAAGCTCGAGATCTATTATTATGCTTCGTTTGGTAGCCTACAGGATCCAGAGTTCCAGACTATCTTTTCTCAGACTAGAATTCCTGCGCATTTGAAAGTCGACGGATAATTCTTAGCCCGATCACAAATGGATCATCTGTCGTAGTTTTTATTTCAAATAGGCTAGCGCTATAGTTTTAGTTTAAACCTGTTTCATTTTTTAAATGGTTTTTATTTCAATAAATTTTGGTTTTCGGTTTGGTTTGAGATATTAAAAACTGAGCAATGAGAAAACAAAGAAAATTAGAATTTCTAACGTTTATATCTTGATAAGTCAATATATTAAATTGTTTTTTAAATAAATAAGTGAGAGAATCACTGCTTTGCATTAAAGAAGGAAAAGGACCTAGGTCCTGGTCCTGACACAGTTACATGTGGAGGTTTGTCGAGGGGGATTAAGCATCAGGGAGGGAGGGAGCAAACATGAGATTTCACTGGAGTTTGAGGGAGAGGGGAAGAAAAGAAAAGAAGAAGGAAGAAAATGAGGAAAGAAGAAAAAAAGAGTGACGTGTGCCGGATAGGCAGCTCGACAGCCCTCATGATTTCATTGCTACACAGAACACGTTGAAATCCATTTTTACTATTTAAGATCACTATTTAAGACAGTTTCTATCACTTAAAAATCGAATTTGTTAGAAAACAAAAAAAATAGATTGCCCCATTAGTCGCAGAGTTGATGATGAGCTCGCCGCGCAACGGCACAGGTTGGTGTTAGCCAATTGCAAGGAATACTCACTAGATTCTTTTGGTGAGAAACGATCTCAACTAGCCGTCGCCGCCAAGTTCTTCCTTAATCGTTCATGAGTTCTTACCACCAGTGTTTTCCCCTTTTATACGTGCTCTCAACACAGCCAGCACACAATATATCATACGGCCCACTCAGGCCCACACACGCGCACATTGGCTTTACGCACTTTGGGTTCACGCGCAGGTGGATTGACAACAGCGGGATTCTGTAGCATATCACCTGGTAACGCCTTGGCCATTCCCTTGGAGCTCTTGACATTCTTCCCTCCTTGGAAGCTGGCTTGTCCCCAAGCCAGGACTCGTGGAAAGCGCTACTGCAACTCTTCCAGGTTCTCCCATGAAGCTTTAGCGTCTAGATCAGAACTCCATTGCACAAGCACTTGAGTAACTGGTTCTGTACCTACAGAAGAAAGACGATAGTCCAAGAGGCGGTAAGGAGCTGCATCAGGTGATGGAGAGCTGGCATTAGCAGACACATCTGGCCCCAAGATAGCCTTCTTGAGCTGCGACAAGTGAAACACAGGATGGACCACACTGTGTTCTGGGAGCTGTAATTTATAGGCTACCGCACCAATGAGTGACAATATCTGAAACGGTCCCAGGTACTTGAATGATAACTTGTGATTTGCTCTCTTGATCAGTGAAGATTGCACATAGGGCTGAAGCTTTAGGTATACCCAATCCCCTACCTAGAACTCACGGATACTTCTGTTTTTATCGGCCTGGTGTTTCATTTGCTGCTGTGTCCGGTTCAAGTGCTGTTTTAACAACTAATTAACTAAATTGCGATCAGTTAACCATTCTGCTAGATCAAGAATAGAACTGTCATTAGAACTGATACCAAAGTGCCTTGGTGGATAGCTGTATAAAACTTCGAAGGGTGTTTTGTTCAGTGCTGAATGTTGGCAAGTATTATATCAATACTCGGCTAAATATAGCCAGTTCATCCATTTGCTGGGGCAGGCATGAGTGAAACACCAGAGATAAATCTCAAGGCATAGATTTACTCTCTCAGTTTGGCCATCCGTTTGCGGATGGTAAGCAGTGCTCATATGAAGTTCAGTACTAGATCGCTCGAAAAGCTGTTGCCAAAATTGGCTCATGAAAATTTTATCACAATCTAAAATTATCACTCTTGGCAGCCCATGTAACTTGTAAATGTTCTTCATATATGCCTTGACAATATCTGTAACACTGAATGGGTGGTGCAAAGGAATGAAATGTGCATACTTAGAAAAGCGATCAACCACCACATAGATACAATTATATCCTTCTGACCTTGGGAGGCCCTCGATGAAATCCATTGAGATCATCTGCCAAGCACCATCAGGAATAGGTAAAGGTTGTAACAACCCCGGATACTTAGAACGGTCTGGTTTGGCCTGCTGGCAAACAATGCACTGCTGTAAAACTTCTTTTATTGATTTCTTCATACCCTTCCAAGCAAACAAACCCTTAATCCTGTGGTAAGTGACAGGGAATCCAGAGTGACCTCCAACCGGGCTAGCATGCAGACTGTGAATGAGCTTGTGCTGCAATGATAGATTTTGTCCTATCCAGATCCTGCCTTTATACCGAAGTAACCCATCCTTGAGTGTAAAATCCTTCCGACCATCTAAATCAACACACAATTCAGACAAGAGTTGTAATGTGTCTTGATCATCTTGATAACTCTGAACCACCTCGTTCAGCCACTGGGGCACACAATTAGATACAACCAATACTTCCATTTCCTGTCGTTCACCAATTTGGGACAAGGCATCCGCCATTGCATTAGTTGACCCCCTTCTGTAACAGATAGAGTATTGCAATCCCAACAGTTTGGTATAACCTTTTTGCTGCCAGGGAGTTTCAATTCTCTGTTCTGTTAAATGAACAAGACTGCGGTGATCTGTTAAAATAGTAAACTCCCCGTACTGCAAATAAGATCGCCAATGTTCAACAGCCAGAAGGATAGCTAAACATTCCTTTTCATATGTTGAGAGGCCCTTGGTTCTTGGTCCTAAAGCCTTACTCACAAATGCAATTGGATGTCCTTCTTGGGAGAGTACAACCCCAATGCCCATATCACTAGCGTCTGTTTCCATCACAAACCTCTTAGTAAAATTTGGTAGAGCCAAAACAGGAGCCAATACCAAGGCCTGTTTCAAAGTTACAAAGGCTGTTTCCGCACTTGGTATCCATTTAAAAGGAACATCCTTTTGGAGAAGTGTAGTCAGGGGTTTACTAATGACACCGAAGCCCTTCACAAATTTTCGATAATAGCCCGCTAACCCGAGGAAACCTCTCAATTTCTTTACATTTTCTGGTCTAGGCCACAATAACACATCCTCAACCTTGGAAGGGTCAGTGCTCACACCCTTAGATGATATAACATGCCCCAAATACGATAGTTCTTGTTGACCAAAAGAACATTTGCTGAACTTGACTTTCTAGTTATGCTCCCTTAGTAACTGCAGTACTGTTTTAAGATGTTGCTCATGTGACTGCAAATCTGGGCTGTAAATCAGAATATCATCAAAGAATACTAGCGCAAACTTTCGTAACACAAGAGCTAAAGTTTGGTTCATGGCTCCTTGAAAGGTTCCCGGAGCTCTGGTTAGCCCAAATGACATAACTCTGCGTTCATAATGTCCCGAATGCATCTGAAATGCAGTCTTGTACTCCTCCCCCTCAACCATCCTGATCTAGTGATAGCCGGACCTCAGATCCAACTTAGAAAAGTACTGGGATCCTTGTAACTCATCTAATAGCTCATTAATGACAGGAAGTGGATATTTACCCTTGATTGTCATAGCATTTAGTTGCTGGTAGTCAATCACCAACCTCTATGAACCATCCTTTTTAACTAACAAAGCTGGAGACAAAAACGCACTTGAGCTGTTTTGTATAACCCTGGACTGTAGCATTTCTTTTACTTGTCGCTCTATTTCATCCTTCTGTGCTGGGTTGTAATGGTAAGGCCTCACATTCACAAGTTTGGCTCCTTCGATTAATGGAATTATGTGGTCACAATGTCTCTTAGGTGGCAAGCCCTTAGGATCAGCGAATACATCCTTGAATTCATCAATAACGTTCTACATTACTGATGATATACCAACCGAAGAATCTTCCTTCACAGTGCAGAGTTGTATCATGTGAATTAGTAACTCTTGGTTACTCAATTTCAACACTTGGTTCACTGAAATAGCACTACAAGCATTTAATTTAGGAATTACTCCTTGCACCCTTATCAACTGGTTCTGATAAGTGAACTCCATCCACTTGTTTACCCAATCCACTCGCATCGGACTGAATTGCTGGAGCCAATCCATGCTCAAGATCACGTCATAGCTACCAAGAGGAAGTAGTCAAAAGTCACTAGTATAAGTGTTGCCTTGCATTTGCCACTGACAATTAGGTAGCACTAAAGAACAGTACAGACAACCCCCATCGGCTATTCTTACAGGTACTGGTGTACTCAATGTTGATAGCCCTGATAACTTTTTACCGAGCTGATCATCTACAAAAGAGTGAGTACTGCCTGAATCAACCAACATGAGCAGTTCCTTGCCTTGGATACAACCTCTAACTCTAATTGTCTGAGATGATTCAGTATCAGATAGAGCTTGTTGGGAGATGGCCATCAAGGACTCGTCTTCTAAATGAGAGTAGTGTTTAGGTTCAGTTTGGTTGTCCTCAGTAGACTGGATAGCAGATATCAATTCTTCAACTACCTAAAACTGAATCGAGGCTGCACACTTATGATCTCTTCCCTAGCGCTCACCACAAGTAAAACACAGTCTCTTGGACCTTCTATAAGCCTTCAATGCACTGAGTTTATCATCATGTTGAAAGGTTCTCGACCCTTCTATTCCTCTCTTATCTTCAGGTATCGCACTGGTCACTAGTTTTGGAGGCATTGGTAATGGCAGAGGTACACCCTTCGGCACTGGCCACAAATAGTTGCTTCTGTTGTAATCCCTTCTTTTTATTCCTTCTAAGGCCTCCTCTTGTAAGAGTGCAAGTGCACAAGCGGCATCGAGATCCCTTGGCCATTGTACCATAACCATAGACCGAACATTCTCTCTTAAGCCTTCCACGAACCGTGTAACAAAGTATATAGGCCTGAGAGTATTGTCATAAGCCATTAACGGGCGCATCAACCCATCAAACTTCTCAACATATTCTGCCACCGATCCTTCCTATTGTATGTAAAACCACTGCCTAATTAAGGATTTATGCTTATCTCGAGTGAATCTAGAAAAAACGCGGTCACAAAGGGCCTCCCAAGACACTCCAACCAGTTGAGACCGCACGGACTGCAACCAAAAAGCGACATTCCAAACAAAACTCAAGGTGGCCAAACAAACCCAATGACCGGGATGGAGTCCGTAAGTTTCAAAGTAATTTTCACAGTTGTTCTTCCATATTTGTGGATTTTCTCCATCAAACCGCAGGCATGACATAGTAGGCAACTGTCCAAACCCCAGTAAACCACCATAATTCGGGCTAGGAATTACTGAAGTTTCAGGGCCATACCCACCCTGGAAGAAATTCTGTCTAGAGTGTATACCTGGAATCATCATCGGGGCTAGGGTTGCCTCAGAATGAATTCCATCATCCTTGTCTTTCCTTGCACCTTTAGAACCCCCAGCCGATGCCAAGCTGCGGTGTGACCCCAAGGCTGGTGCTCCCCTGTCCACATCATGTTCTCGAATTTCCTCCAATTTTTCAACCTTCAGCTGCAATCGACCAACAACAGACTACAATCTATCAACCTTCCGATCCACCTCCGGTAACCAGCCCTCCATAGTCATCTTTAGCGAGAGCATGTCAGCCCGAAGCTCCAATTCTGATTCAGCACGCCGTGCCTCCATCTCCTCTATGCGCTTCAGTAGTAGATCCAATTTTCCCTCATTCTCTATGATCTTAGCCGCCTGCTTGGTGATATACCTTGGCTCATCCATGATCGCAGAGTGCTCATTATTCCTCTCCAAATTCGGCCAACCAGATTGAGGGGTTGTTTATGGATTCCTACGGTTGCCCACTAGATTCCAACCTCGCCCCAGGAGAAATTTTACGGCCAAATCAAGAGAAAATGGAACAACGAGGCTCTGATACCAATTTGTTAGCCAATTGCAAGGAATACTCACTGGATTCTTCTGGTGAGAAACGATCTCAACCAGTCGTCGCCGCCAAGTTCTTCCTTAATCGTTCATGAGTTCTTACAGCCAGTGTTTTCCCCTTTTATACGTGCTCTCAACACAGTCAGCACACAATACATCATACGGCCCACTCAGACCCACACACACGCACATTGGCTTTACGCACTCTGGCTCGTGCGCAGGTGGATTGACAACAGCGGGATTCTGTAGCATATCACCTGGTAACGCCTTGGCCATTCCCTTGGAGCTCTTGACAGTTGGGCGACATGCGCGCACGTTCTGAGTAGAGCAATCGGCGCCGGGTGCCAAAAAAAATATCTTCCAGCTAAAAGTTGATCCATCATCCATCGACCCACCCTTCGTCATCATGGTCGAAAGGAGATCGTTAAGCAACGCATGCAACGCCGCTGTCGATGACGCGGACGTGAGCCGACGCAGCTAGCGGCCGGTGGAGGGTACAATACAAGGCCAGGCCGGCCGAGCGCATGCGTGACGTGGGGCAATGTGTGCAAACAACGGCCTCCTCCTCCCCTACGTACGTTTGCATGCAGCATGCGTCCAGCGTCCACATCGATGGCCGAGCTGGCCATACTATCGCGTCGTGTCCAGGGTTAACAAAACCATTTTGGGATTGGATACCACTCGGGCTTGAGATAGTGGTTACCACGGTAATTGAACAGTTACTGAAAAAATTTGATCAAATTTTGCATTTTAAAATCTAAATTCAGATCAGTTCATGAAACGGTTTCAAATTCGGTTACCGCGGTAGACACTTCGGTTACCGTTGTACGCACTTTGGTTACCATACCATCTCGGTAACCGTGGTGCCGGGCTCAGTTACCGCGGTACCGGTCAGATAATTTTCAGAAAAAAAATAAAAATAGTAAAATCACAGACAATTATTTTTCGAGATAAATAGAAAACTTAAAGTACCACAAATTTTATAAGTTTACAATAAAATACAAATTACAAAATAACATGGTTAATTGACAATTCGAGTATTTCTAACTTATCATTGTTGGCTCTCTTGTTATAAGCGGCGTTGTATTTATCTTTAGACATTAGTTGTAAGCCACGTAAAGCAAGAATATTTGTTTTGTGCTCATTAAACATGATATTTTATCTGATTAAATATATGACATTAATTCAAAATGCATACATGCAAAGAATCAAACAATAATCAGTGAAGAAGATTAAAAATGAATTAATTTTGTATTTTGTATTTTTGTTTATCTTGCTCGGTTCATAACTTTGTGATAGTTTAATATTTTTGAAAACTAATTTTACCGTAAATCATATTAATTTACCTACTATGTTTAGGATTTTTTTTAAATTTTTCATTTTTTTAAATTTAAATTTAAATTTTAAATAAAATCGATTGATACGGTAGTATCGACCACAAATAATACGTGGGTTATCGAACGGTTTTGTTAAGCCTGGTGAGGACGCCGAGTCTGCGAGCTGAGATTCGGGGCTGGCGTGCCACGAAAACGGAGAGATCGACGCATTGAAAAAAATAATAATAAGATAGTGGAGTAAGATAGTATGTGTCGCAAGGACGACGACGCCGTCTTCTTCCACGCGACCGCGACGTCGGATCAATATCAAATCGATCGGCATCCCTATCTATACAATCCATATATGCATGTTTAGTGAGTGGTCCGGCCGATACGTCCGAAAGTTGGTCACGTGGATAGCCCGTTCTCCTCCACTTTGCTTACACAATTTCTCTTTTGGATCGTCTGTATATCTAGTGAATGAGAGTATACGCAAAAACTATAGTGCCGGTAGTTGGAGGAAGTAAGTGATGGTGGTGGTGGTCACATGGCTGGTTTTGTTACAATAATGCTTTATTTAGGATGTCTAAAGATTTGAAAAAAAATCAGATAATATTTCATTCAATGAAAAATGTTTCATCACGTTGTCAAAAAATATTTTAAAAAGATAAAATATTTTGTGATGTTGTTTGCAATATTAAACAACTATATACAACATCTTGTTGTTATATTTCAGTAGTTAAAACTGAATGTTTTATACGTTAGAGTAAAATATTTTAATCTATATTTGATTGTGTTTTACTTTATTTATTTTACTAAAATAATTTTTATCAACTAATAAAATATTACGATTTTTTCTTTAGAATTTAGAACGTTGGTAGGGTAGTTTCATCCGTTTTGTCGATGAGAGATGGAATCATGAATGATCTGTAAGGCGTTCTTATGAATCAGGGTATAAGTAAGCAGTTTGTTCTTGCAAACTCGAAACCCGGCGTTGATTCTTGATTGATATCTCTAGCGAAGAGAGGTCGATATGTCGCCAAACATCATCAACATCATCAGCAAATGAACAAATCGTTGTGGCCTAAATCCGATAGTTAAGCCGGTCCAGTGTTCGTCATCAGTACTGTCCAGTGCCTCCAGCTAAATTAAAACAGTTAACTCCTTCACTACAGACGAATTAGGCAAGTAGGTTAATTTGTTAATGTCGCTTCTCACCTGGCGAAATGCACTTAACTGGCCTGAAATCTGCAGCACGACAGGGAACTACTACGAAACTTGAACACGAAAACTGCATGGAACTGATATTGCGGCCCCGTTCAAAACAGAGGTTGGACGATGGATTATACTCCCTCTATTCTGAACTATATCAAGTTAGATTTAGACACGTGTATTAAAGAGATAAATAAGAAGATTATATTATCCTTTTTAAGGTAGACGAGTGTAAGTCCAAAAGTGATTAAGTGAAGTAATGAGTAATCAAATTCAAGTGTGGTACGTATATTTTAGAGGTAAAATTTAACTTTTACAAATACAAAACGGTTACATTTTAGATAAATTTTGTACCCTAAAAATTATGAAGAAAATAGATAAAACTAAGTTTATAATAATTATTTAAATATTCAAACGAATTAATTTAATGTTAAAATATTGTGATCAACGATTTTAAAATAATTTTTTGATAATTTTTATTTAAGTTTTTTTAGAAAGTGAAACCTTAAGCAGCTCGCGAAGCATACCTATAATAATCCACACATCGTTGGTCGCGAGTACCAGCAAAGCAGAGGGAATATAAGTTTCTACAAGCATCGGGAAACCTGCCATTTCCGCAATAAACTTGCTTCACGTACGAGTTTTAGGGTTTATAAAAAACAATATCATGTGGACACCGGAGCTTTCATCTGAATGTTCGACAGGGTTCTCCAGGTTGCACCGCACCCTACTGCACTGCACGTTGCAAAAACGTACTGATGTGTCCAATTCTTCAAAAAAATAAATCAAAAGTTGGATCTTCTCCGGCTGCTTAAGCAAACCGTCCGGCAAAATCACACACACAACCTACGGCGGACATGTATTCATATCCATCGGTTCATATGATTCGAATTTAAGACTTCTGGTTTTGATAATATATTAAATTATATGAGTTTAACCTAATAAAAAAAGACAGACAATTCACTTTATATTATATTCCAACAGTTATAACGAAAAAAGACAGACAATTCACTTTATATTATATTCCAACAGTTATAAGACACTTCATATCCCGAGACAGAACCAGCAATTGATAACGCATATGATTGAATGAATTATTTTTAAATTCTTTCAAAAATTTGCATAATATTTTAATAAAGTTTTAGAGATAGGCCTGAGGCTCAAGAGCTCAAGCTAGCCCTAGCTGTCCCAACCGTGTCTCCTCCGTTGAATCAATTTGGATTTTTTATTTTTTTTTCTGTTCTAGTCATTTCACCTTAATGTTTTTAGGGAGGAGAGAAAAGGAAGCTTGTCGAAAAAATAGATTAGTCTCGCAATCATTAAGACAGCTCTTACAGTTATAAATGAATCTGTAATGTTTGCCAAAACCATGATTAGCAGACTCATGCGAGTGCAACAATAAATGAATGATATTATATAGTTAGTCATGTTAATTTAAACGAGGCTGACCTGTTAATAAAAATATCAACTCAGGATTGGATGAGCTTTTTTGTTGTGGATTATAAGCCGAAGACATGTTAATTAGCGAGGAAAATTAATGTGAGAATAGTACTTTTATAATTATATTCTTAGTAGTCTAGGGTGTATTTGGTTGAGCTATAGGTTCTGAAAAAGCTGTTGTGTTCGGAGAGCAATCAACGCAAAGATGTTTGCACGTTGGTATGTTAGGTGAAGGTCGAGGCGTCCAGCACAAAAAGATGATGCTTAAGGAGAAAAAGGATGCCACACTAGCCTTATCAGTTGGACTCGACCCTCCGAGTATCCGATTGGTTGTAGAGATGGCAATAGGTACCCGATACCTATTTACTTATGGGAAATTACTCTATTAGGGTACAGGTATAGGGAGAAATTAGTATCCGCGGGTATAGATTTGGGTAAAAAGTTGTACCAATCGGGTAAAGCGGGTACGGGTACGAAAAAACAGTACCCATACCCATTTACCCGTATACCCGCACCATGGGCCAAATTGCCAGCCATCACTCATCAGCCCAAAAAAGAATCAAAAGGTCCAGCCCATTAACAAACCCTAGGTCCTCTCCTCACATCTCCACTCTTCCTCACAAGACAAGCCGCAGACTGCATCACCCGCATCTTCCTGCCCTGCGCGCCGCCTCCTCCTCACGCTCCCGCGGGTGTCGTCGCATCCTCGTCCTCACGTTCCCGCAGCACTGCC
>KE371374.1:767946-800020 GCA_000418225.1 Zizania latifolia
TTTTGAGATATCAGCTTGCCTGGTGTGATCTTTATCGCACAATCTTGTGCTGATCTTTCTTGAGTCACTTGCAAGGCTGATATTCTCATTGTTTGAAGTTTTGGGGATATTTGTATTTTTCACTGCGTTTCTAATTTGCGCCCATTCACCCCCCCTCTGGTCGCCTTTTCGGTCATACAAGGACGCGCTTCCCCAACTCTTCTTTCGCTGCCCTAGCGCGTCTCGTGACTAGAGGTAATGATCCATGATCTCATTACTCGCATGATTCCTGGATTGAACGGGATAGAAAAAGTTTTGTTTTTGCTAGCGTAGCCTACCCGTTACCCAACACATAGGAATGTAACATAGAACATTAATTTAAAAAGTTGGCAGCCTGATATCTGAGAGCAATCATGTTCAACGTATAGTAGGTCATCTCTATGTTGTCACAAAGAAATTGTTTCAGTTTATAAAATCATGTTTAATGTTACATTCCTATGGTTATTAAATTTCATGTTGTATGTACCTTCGTTCGTTATAATATTGTACTCAATACATTCTTTTTATTTCACTTTTTAAATTAATGTTCTATGTTACATTCATATTTCATTGTATTCAGAGTATTCGTATTATTTTATTTGTTTTTTAAGAGTCTCTTGTTTCTTACCTTATTCTAAATAAAATTTGAAAAACGAGTTAGAGTCGTGCAACCGATTACGTCGTCTCCTGTTCGGGAGTGTTGGATTATAAATATGACCGGGCAACTGGCCATATTTATAGAAAGACGCTCCCAAATTATCCACGCACTTTGGATAGTCCAGAGATATGCGGCCCGCGTTGCTGGACCATGTGGTCCCGTATGGTTCCAGAGAGAGTTTCGGTGGTGTCTCCCTGTTGTTCTCCAGATACACAACCATGCCGACCCTAAGTCGAGACGTGTATTTGGAGAACAACGGGGAGATGTTACCAAAATTCTCTCTAGAACCATATGGGACTATGGGGTCTAGCTACACGGTCGCACATCCCTGAATGGGATTTAGGACCTATCCTTGTCTATTAATGCCCAAAGTATAGCATTGTGTGATCATACCTTTTTGTAATGAAACATTAAGATCCCTCTTCTCTTAATGTTTAGATGTCTATCCGTTCCTCTGCCAAGTCTTCTAGCTCTGCCGACGAGATAGCAATCAAGAAGCCATAGACGCAAGCAAAGTGGCCGATGGACAAGATAACCATCAAGGTGGTCAACAGCGATGGCCTGCCAATAGATAAAGCTGATGGAATTATACCCAAGAGAATTCTAGGGAAACCGGAAGTTCTAGCTTGAGGCCAGAAGTTCCGGTCAGACCAGAAGTTTCGGGCCAGCCCGAGTTTCGGTTTCTGGAGGAGCCGGAAGTTCCGGTTTTGACCGAAAGTTCTGGGCCTATCTGGATGAACCAGAAGTTCCGGTTAGACCAGAAGTTCTAGGTCGAAATAAATTCGATACAGAATGTTATTTTCAGAAATTCCAGTTAGGACCGGAAGTTCGGGGTCCAGACGAACATATTAGATCTGTTGGGCTTTAATACTGATTAAAGGCCTATGAGAGGGCACTATATAAGGAGAGGAGGGGCTAGGACAAAAAGGCTACTGCTGTTGCTCCTGGTTGAGAACCCTAGCCACCACCTCTCTTCTATCCTCGATCGCAGCCATTGTGATTGATCTCCCCTAATCTTCCACGCGGTACTACCATACCGGCGAGAGGTGATCCCATCCATGTACGTGTGGATACCGTAGAGGCACCGCTGCTACATCGGTGCTGATCTTCTCTCGTGGAGATCGCCGGGCCACGTCAACTTCACCGCAGACGAACGGACGGAGCCGGGAGAAGTCGACCGAGGACGCGCTTAATCGACTCTACTTCTGCTGCCCGAGCACGTCTTGAGGCTCAAGGTAACGATCCATGATCCTATTACACGCACGGTTCCTGGGCTAATGGGGTAAATTTTTGAAATTAAGCGCTAGCGTAGCCTCCCCATAACCCAACAGTGGTATCAGAGCCTACGTGCGTAGTGTTTGATCTAGATAGATCACATATAGGTGATATGTGGTGGAAATAGATTGGATCTATTAATTTTTGTCGGATTTTCGAAGTTCCGTGTGTGACCTAGAAGTTCCAGGTTGAAATAATTTTCGATACAGAATGTTATTTTTGGAAGTTCCGGTTAGACTGGAAGTTCCGGGTCTAGAAGTTCCGGTTGGACCGAAAGTTCTGTATAGAAATAAATTCCATATAGAAGGTTATTTTTGGAAGTTCCGGGTGTGACTCGGAACTTTCGGACCAATTTAAATCCGAGTCAGAAGGTTGATTTCGGAAGTTTCGGCCCTGAGTCGGAAGTTCTGGGCCCTTCGACCGGAAGTTCTGGGCCTCTGAGCCAGAAGTTCCGAGTATGTTTTTTAGTCACACGTAGATTCTGCTTAACTCGTTTTTGCAGGGAATGTTATGACTGGTATGGCCTTGCAATGTATAAGATACAAGCATATAATTTTCATAGCCTGCGTGTCATGGTTTATTACAGCACAAGGTTGTTCTAATGTTGTACGACCTGCGCGTCGACATATGATGCTTCTACTCATGTAATTAGTATAGTGCTATTAGCTGTAATAGACTGATACAAGTTCATGGAGGCCTGAAGCGTGATTACCCGATGGATAGGAACCATGGAGATGGAGATCAGCATGCGAGAGGGCCATACTATGTCACAGTTAATATGATTGCCTGTGATGTTTACTTATATTCCTGTCATACTATTCTTTCATGTCCCGTGTGCGGTAGGCATCGTTACCATGTTAGAATAGTTTCCCTCAGAAAATTAAGTATTGATGCTCTTTCCAATAGCTGCACCTACTAAGGTTCTCGATCATCGATGGTGGGTCTGTCAAAATAGGGTGCCGTCTTTTATCTTGACCAGTTAGGGTGGATGTCGGACAACCATATGCATAGTATTGATTTGCTTAACAAAGCTATCAAAACGGTTTTAGACTTTGGGGCGTGGAGTTGGGAGTCGGGCATTGGATGCTGCCCCAACGAACAAGAGTCACACAGAGATGTGATTAGCAAAGTGTTGCTTACCTATATCACTAATCTTCTAGCAGTGATGCCAAAGCTCACTAGGAGTTAGATGAATATGGATCTTGTCCCACAATATGTCGTTAGAGGAAAAGCGATCATTTTACATATTGTGGCACATCTTTTATTTGATAGAAGATTAACATAGCATAGTGCTGGACCTTGCATTGTTGTTATAGATCATGACACCTACTGCAAAGAACACTTCTGTTTTTAATCTGCGATCTATCCTTGAGAGGGAGAAATTGTCTAGAACAAACTTTATTGACTGGTACAGAAACTTGAGAATTGTTCTCAAACAAGAGAAAAATAAATATGTTCTAGAGGTCTCCTATCCTGATGAACCAGCTAATAATGCATCTGCAGCTGATCAGTGGGCTTATGAGAAGCACGCCAACGACTCACTCGATGCTAGCTGTCTCATATTTGCCAGTATGTCCTCTGAGCTTCGGAAGCAAGATAAGAACAGTGATACCCATAAAATGATTGTGGGACTCCGAGGCATGTTTGAGAACCAAGCTCGGGCTGAGAGGTACGGTACCTCAAAGTTGTTGTTTGTATATAGAACTGATCATTGGCAAAGGAACTGTAAGTTGTACTTGGAAGAACTCAAGAAGAAGGGAAGTGAGACTTTCGCTTCAACTTCAAGTATAAATATTATTGAAATTAATCTTGCTACTCGTCCAAGTGATTCGTGGGTATTTGATACCGGATCAATGATTCATACTTACAAATCGTTGCAGGGACTAAATAGGACAAGGAAGTGTGCAAGAGGGGAATTGAATGTTCGCGTCGGCAATGGTGCAAAAGTTGCTGCGTTGGCCGTCAGTGTGTATTCTTTGTCGCTACCCTCAGAATTAGTTTTGGAAGTGAAGAATTGTTATTTTATTCCCATCTTGGGCAAAAACATTATCTCTTCGTCATGTTTAGAGGAAGACGGTTTTGAATTCGTAATAAAGAACAAGTGTTGTTTGATATTTTTGAATGGTATGCTCTATGGTGTTTGTCCATTGTTGAATGGCTTATATATTCTGAATCTTGAGGATACACACGTTTATAACATTAATACGAAGAAAGCTCGACTAAATGATTTGAATCCTACCTATGTATGATATTGTCGTTTTGGTCATATAAATAAGAAGCGTATGCAGAAGCTCCACAGAGATAGGCTTTTGGAGTCATTTGATTTTGAATCGTTTGACACATGTGAGTCTTGTTTACTTGACAAGATGACTAAGATGCCTTTCATTGGTCAAAGTGAGAGGGCAAATGAATTATTGGCCATTGTACATACTGATGTATGCGGACCAATGAGTTCTATAGCCAGAGATGGATTTCAGTACTTCATAACTTTTATCGACGACTTTAGTAGATATGGTTACATCTACTTAATGAGGCATAAGCCAGAATCCTTTGAAAAGTTCAAGGAATTTCATAATGAAGTACAAAATCATACTGACAAGACAATTAAATTTCTACGATCGAATCGTGGAGGTGAATATTTGAGCCATGAGTTTAATGATCATCTGAAGCAGTGTGGAATTGTTCCACAGCTAACTCCACCTGGTACACCTCAGTGGAATGGGGTGTCCGAGAGGAGAAACTGAACCTTGTTCGACATGATCCGGTCGATGATGAGTTAAACTGATCTTCTATTGTCTTTCTAGGGATTCGCTTTAGAAACTGCTGCTTTCACACTAAACAGAGTTCCATCTAAATCTGTAGAGAGGACACCATATGAGATATGGAATAGGAAGCGTCCCGAGTTGTCTTTTCTAAAGATATGGGGTTGTGAGGCTTATGTAAAGCGTTTGACGTCTGATAAGCTCACTCCCAAATCTGATAAATGCTTCTTTGTGGGGTATCCTAGGGAAACCAAAGGATATTATTTCTATAACCGGGAAGAGGGCAAAGTGTTTGTCGCCCGGAATGGTGTTTTTCTTGAGAAATAGTTTCTCTCGAAAGGGGTTAGTGGGAGCACGGTGCAACTCGAAGAGGTTCGAGAACCACTAGAAAGTGTTTCAGCTCCTACTGAACCGCAACTCTATATGCAAGATGTTGCAGAGTCTGTTGTCAAGACACCAGCACCACGTCGATCGGAGAGGTTGAGTCATGCGCCCGAGCAGTTTGCGTTTTTAACCACTGGGCAGCGCGACATATTATTATTGGACAATGATAGACCTAAGACCTATATGGAAGCGGTGATGGGACCAGACTCTGAGAAATGGCTTGGAGCCGTAAGATTCGAGTTAGAATCCATGTGAGAGAATCAAGTTTAGAACTTGGTCGATCCACCTGATGGTGTTAAAACTATCGAGTGTAAATGTATTTTTAAGAAAAAGATAGACGTTGATAGAAATGTTCACATCTATAAAGCACGATTAGTGGCGAAATGTTTCAGGCAGATTCAAGGTGTTGATTATGATGAAATATTTTTGCTCGTCGCTATGCTAAAGTCTATCCGGATCATCCTAGCAATTGCTGCATTATATGACTATGAGATATGGCAAATGGATATCAAGACGGCTTTCCTTAATGAAAACCTAAGTGAGGATATATACATGACACAGACTGAAGATCATGATGATCTAGAGAACGCTGAGAAAGTTTGCAAGCTGCAAATGTCTATTTATGGGCTGAAGCAGGCTTCTCTGAGTTGGAACCTTCGTTTTGATGAGGTAGTCAAAGGATTTGGCTTCATCAAGAACGAAGAAGAGCCTTGTGTTTACAAGAAGGCTAGTGGGAGCTCACTAGTGTTTCTAGTCTTATATGTAGATGACATATTGTTGATCAAAAATGATATTCCAATGCTAAATGCTGTCAAGTCTCCGTTGAGAAAAAGTGGCATCATACATTTTGGGCACAAAGATCTATAGAGATAGGTTGAGAAGGCTAATTAGATTAAGCCAAAGCATGTACATTGATAATGTATTGAAACGGTTCAATATGTAGAATTCCAAGAAATATTTTCTGCCAATGTCACATGGTATTTCTCTCAGCAAGAGTCAGTGTCCTTTGACACCTGATGAGCTGGAGAAGATGAGTGCGATCCCGTATGCCTCCGCAATCGGTTCCATCATGTATGCCATGCTTTGTACATGCCCAGATATTTCTTGTGCTCTAAGTGTTACGAACAGATATCAGTCAAACCCAGGTAAAAGTCACTGGGTGATAGTAAAGAGTATCCTTAAGTACTTGAGAAGAACCGAGAATATATTCCTGATCTATGGAGGTGAGTAGGAGCTCGTTGTAAATGGTTACACCGATGCTAGCTTCCAAACCGATAAGGATGATTCGTGATCGCAGTCTGGATTTGTGTTCTGCCTCAACAGAGACACAGTGAGTTGGAAGAGTTCTAAGCAAGAAACAGTTGCAGATTCAACAACTAAGGTCGAGTACATTGCAGCTTCGGAAGCTGCGAAAGAGACAGTTTGGATCAGAAAGTTTGTTTCTGAGCTGGGTGTTGTCCCTAGTGCGTCCAGTCTAGTGGACCTCTATTGTGATAATAGTGGTGCCATTGCGCAAGCCAAGGAGCCTAGGTCACACCAGAAGTCCAAACATATACTTCGACGCTATCACCTGATCCGTGAGATTATAGATAGATGTGATGTGAAGATATGTAAGGTGCACACGGATTTGAACATTGCAGATTCGTTGACGAAGCCCCTTTCACAGCCCAAGCATGAAGCGTACTTAAGCTCTATGGGTATTAGATACTTGCGTGATTGAGTCCAGTGCATGTGAGAGAAAGTGTCTTGTATATGCTAGTGTGCATTTGGATAATTGGTCTCGTTCCTTGAATAAATATCTTTTACATTAATCAACAAGTGCGTGACTTGTTTGTGAAACTCTCTGTATTACGATATTATTCTAAACGATCCCTAATATCAGATCGTCATGTGGGACAGTGATGATTTATAGATTAGCACATCTGTCTGATAGATGATCAAGTTTCGCAGATCATAGACATAGAGATGTCAAATCAGTGATGTGGACTCATGTTAGTGAACATGGAGTTGGATAGACCCACTTTAAGATACTGCTGAGATTGTTATTTTAAAAGTGCCATCAGTTATCATCTCAAATGGTATACCTGTAGAATCCTTAGACCTGAGATCGTCATTGATTCCAGAATGTATAGTAGCACACTTAAGGGCTTCTAAACGCTATTTCGTAATAGGGTAGTTATAAAAGTGGCTTTCAGGTGTGTCACGAAACATGTCATGGGATGTGAGCGGTCAAGATAGAATTTACCCCTTGTACATAACAGGAGATACGTTTCTGGGCCCCTCGAGATAGTCAGATTAGAAAGTGCATGGCCATGCCATTATGATCAATGAGTTGATCATGATTGAATCCACTACTTGATCGAGTGAAGTGTCGAGCTATCAACAAGGGTGGCACGAATCTCGCCTTAAGCTTGATTGATGTCGTGTTGTAAAGGGATTGGTGCGTGATTATATCAAGGTTCAGAAAGTATAATTTTGACTTTGTATGCTTTCGGAGGTCAATATGTGCTGCTAGGTACCGCTATTGATTGGCGATCCGAAAAGATTTCCGGGTAGCGGCCGTTTGCATATGAACTTATCGGGTCGCACGTTTAAGGGGATTAGATTTTAAAGCTTTCAAGAATTGGTTCTTGTGCAAGTGAAAGATTGATGGAATTGTGCCAAAGAGAATTCTAGGGGAACCGGAAGTTCTAGCTTGAGGCCAGAAGTTTCGGGTTCTGGAGCATTCGAAAGTTCTGGTCATACCGGAAGTTTTGGGCCAGCCCCAGTTTTAGTTTCTAGAGGAGCCAAAAGTTCTGGTTGGACCGGAAGTTCTGGGCCTGTCTGGACGAATCGGAAGTTCCGGTTAGACCAGAAGTTTCAGGTCAAAATAAATTCGATACAGAAGATTATTTTCGGAAGTTTCGGTTAGGACCGGAAGTTTCGGGTCCGGACAAAAAGATTAGATCTATTGGGCTTTAATACTGATTAAAGGCCTATGAGAGGGCACTATATAAGGAGAGGAGGGGCTAGGACAAAAAGGCTGGTGCTGTTGCTCCTGGTTGAGAACCCTAGTCGCCACCTCTCTTCTCTCCTCGATCGCAGCCGTTGTGATTGATTTCCCCTAATCTCCCGCGCGGTACTAGCATACCGGCGAGAGGTGATCCCGTCCCTATACGTGTGGATACCGTAGAGGTACCGCTGCTACATCGGTGCTGATCTTCTCCAGTGGAGATCACCGGGCTACGTCAACTTCGCCGCAGATGAATGGATGGAGCCGGGAGAAGCCGACCGACGACGCGCTTCATCGACTCTACTTCCGCTGCCCAAGCGCGTCTTGAGGCTCAAGGTAACGATCCATGATCCTATTATACGCATGGTTCCTAGACTAACGAGGTAAATTTTTGAAATTAAGCGCTAGCGTAACCTTCCTATAAACCAACAAAAGCAGCCTTTTAATGGCTAAGGAAGCTTGTAGGACTTATTGCATGGGAGAGGGTCCCGTTGACCCTGAAGAAGTTCGACGATCTCAGTCGAGAGCATAAGATTGCACTCTTTAACGATAGGATCAATAATTTTCTCGAGTTTCTCGAGTACAAAGGCGATAGCTTTAAGGACTGCGATAAAAATGATATCCAAGCTATGGAGGTCTTATAAAAGCAACCTTGTCTCAAATTTTGTCGCCAAATATCTCGCGTCCTTCACAAAGTACCAGTACCTAAAAAAGGAGGACTGGGACCAATTTATCAAGATGAAGAGCTCAGCTGAGTTCAAGACAGAAAGCTCTGCCAAGAAAGAGCTTCGGGCTAGAAATAAGCTACCACATAACCTTGATACAACTGGTAACGTGGGGATGAAAGATAAGTGGTTGGCCAAAGATGCCATGATGGCGAGTGAGGGCAAAGAAAATCCATGGCAATAGTTTCCTAGCAGAACGCAATCGTTTCTAAGGGTCTAGGGGAGATTGACAGAGAACGGTGAAGTCATGTGGACCTCAAGCGAAGCGACGTCAATGGCTTAGAAGGTCAGAGATCTGGCCGTGCGAGCATCACAAGGATCCTTCACTGCCACGCGGTAGCAGGATGTGCTAACAAGTGCTCTCGACAATCCAGAGCACCCTAGTCGCGTGCGGGCGTCTCTAGCTCGTAAGGCTGGAAGCATGGTTTTTCGGACAATGCTGACATGTACAAGAAGCGAAGAAGGTCCGGGGGAATCGATGTGGAAGCGCTCTCGCAGAAAATCAATAAGGATCTATATGCAGATATCACGAGAAGCTTAGCTCTACATGGTATCATCCTTCTAGATCAAGCTACGTTGGATAGCCCTACATGTGTATCAAAAGAGGTCGAGCAGCAACGACCAGAAGTGACCCCATAATATTGCAGCGGTTTGGAACACACGATTGACTGGCTAACTGAACCAACCCTGTACAAGCTTATCTTAAAGCCTGGGTGTATCGGATTGAGGTGTCAAGGGGTGTGGTCTACCCATATCAGCATGAGCTACACAACGTGCTAATAAGAGAGGGATGTGCAGTGGTGTTTATTGATTTTGTGCACCCTAACACGGTAGACATCGCACTGCCTATTCCTCTTAATGACGAAATCATAACTCTACGTGATGCACATCTATCAAGGGTACAATAGAAACGGCTGGATATTTTCGTCAATATCGAGACTTCTGTAAGCCAGGTTTGTGCTCAACCTCCTGCTTCTCAACCTCTTGCTGCACCTGCTGCTCAACCTCTTGCTGTACCTACTGCTCAACCTCCTACACCTGTCGAGCAAGGTAAAAGTACCACCGCTGTGCCACTGCCCAAGAAGCCAACGGTCACAAAGACTAAAACAAAGAAGACCACCGGTAGAAAGTCTAAAAATATTGCGAAGCCTAATGTGGTGTTAACCTGGACTCAGGCAAACCCTAAGTATCAAGCTGGCAAGGCTCTGCTCCCTCAAGATCAGCTAAGGAAGGCTGGGCAAGCCGTAATGGACCTCCATGCATTCTACCGGAATAGCTGCAACAACAATAAATGTTCAGTCACTGTAGTGTACAAGCAACAGAATTTCTGGACCACCGATAACTATTTTTTGCTTTGCTTCGAGGATCTATATGATCTTTTCAATATAGATGCTCTTGACATCAGCTTGCTGCGGTGCTGGACATTGTAAGTCACTTAACCTGATCTTTCAATTAAAGTCGACACGTAATTATGTGATATTAATTACTCTTTTATATCTGCAGGCTAATGTGGCAAGAATGCAAGAAGCGACCATTTAGATTTCTTGACCCACAACTGTTAGCAATTGTAACCATCAAGAATGATAGGGATTCATGCGTCGACTACCTAACTAAGTTACTCTCCCATTGCACCGTAAGAGAACAATTTTTAATGGGCGTACACCACTTAAATAGACATTGTGTCCTACTACTCTTCGCCCCCAAGTGGAACATTGTATGGTACATTGACTCGGCAAGACCATTAGGACCAAATGGCGATCACACCGATAGGGACTATTTGGTAATCAGAAGTATAATCGACGACTAAGGTTTTTTTCACTTTATTATTACAAGTTCAACCTTTAATCTGTTCTCGCTTAACTCAATTTTGTTGTATCTCGTTATAGAGCTTTCGGTGTCAGTATCAGGACATCAAACGCAATGGAACGCCGATAGTTGGTGCATAAAATCGCATTGTCAGTAAGTCTCTAAATGTTTGCCTTTTAAAAATTAAATGTGTTGTCGAAACTAATCGTGTATTTCCATAACAATGCTACACTCAACCTCCTGAAAACCAATATGGGTTTTATATCGCACACCATATGATATTGGCCCTAAAGATAGTAGATCTTAAATCACCCGACGTAAGATATTATCATGTACTTTGTTTCTGTGTTGAATTTACGTTTCACTTATGTAAACATCGACTAACGTAAAAAACTCAATTTGCAGGAATTCAACATACCTGAAGGTAATCTTGGCCAGACTGACTTGTAGGCCATCCGTTCATGGCTAGCGTCATTTCTTGTGGACCATGTCTTCAAACTGGGAGGCACTTTCTATTATAAAGGCTAGAATTAATGTTTGTTGGTTATGAACTTGTGATGTAATATAACTTGTAACATTTGGTGAAATATGTGATGTTTGCAATACAATTTGTGATATATGCCTTGTTTGTGCAATACAATTTGTGATGATGGTATTCTGTGATGAATTCTGTGTTGTTTGCAATGTACAATATTGGCTGCCATATCCTGGCTTTGATACAGGATGTAACCTAAAAAATATTTTTTATAATATGACCACAACATTAGTGATGGGTCTAAATAAATACCCGTCAATAAAGGTTCATAATAGTGACGGGTGTCAGTTACTCCCCGTCGCTAAAAGGTCCCTCTAGGTCCACGTTATGTCCGACATGACCCTATTTAGTGATGGATAGCCATTGAGACCCATCTCTAAAAGTACTCTATAGTGACGGGTGCAAAGTGTCGACCGTCACTATAGTCTAACCTTTAGTGACGGGTCACCATGTTCACCCGTCACTAAAAGGGATCATGCCGGACGTGACGTGAACCTAGAGGGACCCTTTAGTGACGGGTGTTTACCCATCACTAATGCAGGGCTTTACTGACGCGATAAGAGTGGCGAGAGACATGCCCGTCACTAATGTACGTTATTACCCGTCACTAAAGTGCTTTTCTGTGGTAGTGTCTACTCCTGACAGATTCTCATTGGTATGCCGTAGAAAAGATTCTATCATTTCTTGAGCTATTTTATGATTCAACTGTTGTAATGTCTGATGTTTATTATTCTACATCTCCCATTATATTGCATCATCTTATTCAGATTGCTAAACACCTATAGACTTATGAGACTAGACTTATGAGAATGATAAGTTGCTTAGGAATGTAGTTATCCCTATGAATGATAAATATCTTAAGTACTAGAGGGGCATACCATTGCATTCATCTCTATCGTAGAGCAATGTGCTTAGATTGTTATCTACTCTTACTAGTACTGATTATTCTATATATTTAATTGAGGTAAGAGTTCATATGTTTATAATATTTAACAAATATGAGAACAAGTTTGGTGCAGTGAGATTGCAGAAGCCCTCACAGCCAGGCAGTTTAGGTAAGAAAAAAAACTGCTTGGGATCAGATATTTGCTGATGCTCCAACTGATTTTAGAGTTGGTTCTACTTCTGGTATGTCTTTCTCCACTTCCACCTCCTCTACTATGTCTACAAGAACATTTGCAAGTGCACTATTGCAAGTTGTAAGTACTTGTGCTCTTGGTATATGCTCTAAACTTTCATCATATTTGGACAGTGACACTGTCAATCAATATGATGATGATTTCAATATCTTGAACTGGTGACAGGAGCATAAACTAACATATAAAGTTATTTCTATCTTAGCTAGAGATGTTCTGATTGTGTCTGTTTCTACTGTTTCATCAGAGAGTGCATTTAGTCTTTGTGGCAGGGTCATCGAGGAGCGCCGACGACGGTTGACTCCTGAAATGGTGGAGATTTTGTTTTGTGTTAAGGACTAGGAATCTGGTGAAGCTAGAATCCAGCATACGGTAGAGGTCAAGGAACTTCAAGCTAGTTTTGAGAATCTTTATTCCTATTTCTGTGAACTTGGACACCTGGGATGTAATCATGTAATACTGTTATACTGAACTGCTAATTATTGATTGATTGAGCTGGGCTGCACACTTTTTTTCTATTTAGGGTTTCTCACAAGGTGTGAGTTTTACCTAGATAGGTTTTTAATGAGGCATTCATTGCACCAGCTCAAATTTATTTCAAAGTTTTGTTTCTGTTTTCTATGTTCTGTGATTTTGCTTGCCTATGATTTGTTTGTTTCATGGTCACCTAGAATTCTAGATTGATTCATGTGATTGTGCTGTTTGATTCATGTGAGGCTTGCTGTAATGCTATTTGTTTCTGATGTGTGAATCTGTAAATCTACAATTGCACAGTGAAATGTGAATATGTAATTGTGAAGCATGAATCTATTCTGTTTTTTTGAAGTGTAAAATCTGTGTCTGAATTCTAGATTTGTGCTGATCACCTAAAATTTTTGCTCTGTAATACCCGTGCTAGCACTAGCCCGCTAAGGCCGACTGTGCCGTCGTGCCGGCATGGCTAACCTGCCTTAGTGCCATGCCTAGCCGTGACTTTGGCATGGCATGCCAGTACGGTATGACACGATTAGGATATAGTACCGTCTAGTACCATATCTAATCGTATTGTGCCATTTTGTGTTAGGACTAGGCCGCCCGTTGGCCATCTCTGTTTAAACCCCTGTCTACGCGGACCGACCATTGGATTGTGGTTGAGGGATGTGAGTAGCAGCGTTGTGCTTTGCGACAAGATATTGATGAACTGGAGTGACGAACCGGGCACATACAAAATCCAAGGAGAATTCAGTCAAAATTTGGCGAATTTTGAATCCTTTGTAATCATTTACTCTATCAGCAAAATTTTTTTTTGTTAAATATAGGTGAGATTTTACATGGCCGAATCTGTCGTGAACCTGTGAGAGTTTAATTACATCAGCTTTGAATTCCGGTGACTCCCTCCTTGCGCGTTCCGTTCCGCCGCCGCCGCCTCCGCCGCGGAGCGCGTGGCCCGTGGCGCCGCGCAACCGAGCACGCCGTGGAGAGGGCCAGGGGGATGCGCGCCAGCGCGCGCGCTCCCCTACAAGTGGGACGGCGTGGGGAGGAGGCGGTCTTGGAAGAGCTGGAGCGCCTCGCGCATCCACCAGTGCGGGCACCGGTCCATGGCGTCCCGGGTGGAGACCCAGCTCCGCCGCCGCGCCGCCATCTCCGGCCACCTCTCGAGCTCGTCCGTCACCCGGAGCGGGAACATGAACCCCTCGTACGTAGCGTCGTACCGCCGGCTCCGGTAGCACCACCGGCCCAGCGAGGCGCCCGTTTCGCCGCGCACGCCGGCCTCCTCCATCGCCTCCCGCCGCGCCGCCTCGTCCATCGACTCGTCCATCTCCCACCCGCCCTTGGGGAACATCACCACCTCGCCCTCCGCACGCTTCTTCTGCGAGCTGATCACCAGCACCTCCACCTCGCCGTCTTCTCGCACCCTGTACGGGATGCACCCCACCACGATCCGCCCTCCCGTGCTCACGCTGTACCGCTGCAGCTCCCTCCCCTGCCTCGCCACCATCACTGCCGCCATCAAAACTTCTCCTTTTCTCGTCGCAAGAAGAGGGATTTCGTCCTTTTCTCGTCGCAAGAAGAGGGATTTCGCCAATATGGAATGTGATCCCGCTGTCTTTTGGATTGGATTGGATGCACAGGTAGGAGGAGGAGGAAGAGAAGGAGGTGGATGGATGTGGAGGCGGGGGATTCTTGGGTATTAATAGGCGTGGACAGAGCGCATGGGCCGCGGTTTTCTGTGGCAGCGCTCGCTTGGGCAGCGGCTTCTGTTGCTTTCTGTTTCGAGCTGGTGAGAGACTATGACGCTGTGGTGCTAGAACATTGGACTTTTGTGGTTCAAATAGACTAAATCCGTTTTGATCATCGTCTTCTTCTAGAAGTTTGACAGTGTTGGATGCACAGTTGTGCACTGGTAGTAGTATTTATGCAACAAGTGAACGTGTTGGTTTTTCCGGAAAAAAAAAAATCAAACATGGGTTGAAATAGACTTTTTGAAATTAACGCCTTGAAATTATGCATGCATAGTGTCGGATCAGTTAAGAAAGTTGAGATAAATATACAAAGATATACTTATAAATAGGAGATAAGCAAGATCCTGATGGTAATTCCTAAATTATAGAAAATAGATTAGGGATATGATTTCTGACATGTAATCCTATCCATTGGCGCTATATAAAGGGGACTCCTTCAAAGGCATCTAACTTTAGCTTTCAAAGTGTACATCTAATCTACTACATATAATGTAGGTTATTATCTCCAGAGGCCTAAACCTATCTAGCTCTGTTATTTAAATCAATCATATCTAGCCTAAGACATAACGTCTTCTTATCAAACAAATCACCACTGCTGGTATCCATGTTGGTGGACTACCCGGTAAAACAGTGACGTATAGTCAAACATTTTTTTAAAAATTTCCACTCTATTTGAATAAAGTACTTCCCCGCTTTATATATAATGAAATTATAAGTACCACGTTTCCTTAAGAAAAACCACTAATATATTTCACACGAATGTCTAAGAAATAATTGGCCTGTTTCGCATTAACTCTATCTACTCTTATACTTAATAATACATAATCTCCATGTGAAATCGCTCCTTATATTTTCGGTACTTTAAAGATACCGTATGTACTTTCACACCTACGTCTTCAAAGTCATTGATCAAACCCTTCGTACGGGGCAAGTACAACAAACACAATTCTAGTGCCATTTATTCTATCGTGGAAAACTGCCAGATTTAATGGCCAAATATGAGCCACATGAGCACTATATACATATCTTGAATTAGATTTTTTTTTATAAATAATATTTATTTTTTTGAAATTGCAAATCTAGATAATATCGTCAAGAAATTATAAAAGTAGATCTCCGTCGATATTTGTTGATATTTGAAACATCGACGGAGCTTATGTCGATATTTCAAATGTCGACAGTTAAAATGTAAGAGCATTTTTGAAATATTGACATATGTCTAGTTTTGCAATTTTTTAACAGCGCTATCTAGATTTATCATTTAAAAATAAATAAATATTATTTATAAAAATCATTTTCCGTTATAAAAAGTTGTAAAAACAAGACTATAAATATCACATTTCTTAATAAGAAACCACTTATATATATTTCTCACAAATGTCCAAGAAATAATTATCATGTGATATAGGACTAATCTAATGATTGCACACGACAACCAATGGACAAAATCTGTGCCACGTGGGCACTGCCTACGGCAACGATATCCTTCGCCTCCCAATGCTGGTCCACCATGGACCGGGTGCACGCAGCGGTGGAGAGCAGGACGTTAGGACAAATAAACCGCGGAGGCGAGAGAGCGCACGTCTCTCCCTTCGCCGCTGCTTCTCCCCCGTCTCCGGTCGCCGCGACGGTCGGAGAGACGGCCGCTTGCTCGCGTCGGCCTAACTAACCTCTCCTCACGCCCTGCACGTACGCGCTGCCGGCTCTTCCTCTCCCTCGTCTCGTCTCCCCCGTGCGTGCGGCCATGCCTGATAAAAAAAATTAACACACTAGTTTACGACCAGAACACGGCGCCGCTCGCTTCCTTTCCACGGCCAGCTCCATCTTTTTGCGTCGACCTTGCACGTGCAGATCGGTCGTTGTTAGTTGGTTCTTGCTGCCTGTCTGCCTGCAACCGGGTCCTACACTATGGCTGGAAATATTTTTTACTAACTTGTTGCGAAACTATTGCTATCTCCGTCTCTTTGTTCAGTTCATGGTGGTGATGACGAGGAGGAGGAGATCGATGTAACAGGCACGTCGTCTTCGACAGAGGTAGTGGTGGTGGTTGGTTAGCTGGTTAGTGGCGACGCATTACGCATCATATGTTTGGACCCTGAGAGTCTCTTGGACCTGTGTAAATTTTGCACGTTGCGACGACCGAGTGATCTCTGCGGCGGTGGCGCGTCGACGGCGCCGGCGCCGCAGTATCTATCCGGCGTGCGCGTCGGTGCTGAAACTTTGCGAGCGCTGACATGCACATGCCATAGATGCGGAATTGGATGCCGGCTCCGACGGAGAGAGATATCGGCGGTGCATGTGCATGCATCAGGCTGATTAAATTCTGGCTGAGGCCGGGCGGCGCTAGCTGAGCAAAGGGTCAGCAAAGTCGTCGTCTTTCCCGAGCTAGCTAGCTTCCCATGGTCCATGTGTAACGTCCTGCATGGCAGCAACAGCAGCAGCAGCAGCAACATATATGCATGGGACGACGGACAGCGCGGCCGCCGGCTGATTCTGCGGCTGACCACTAAAAAACAATACAATAATAGTAATCAATCCTCCTCTCTTCTCCCGTCGTCTGGAGCCATGCTGCTACCAACCAAGAAATTAAAGGCCTGGCATTATTTGCAGCACTACTGTACCAGTCGTACGTCGTGATGCCAAGCGTGCTATATATCTAGCAGCTGATTAATAAGAAAATGGAAACAGTGCCGTACACGGAGGTGTCACCTGCAGCCGTGATCGAACTCGAAGTCAACCAGTTCTATCGCCAGGGGCGGACCCAAGGGGTATGCTGGGTGGGCCACGGCATACCCTGGGTCTCATGATATTGAACTAGTATATTTTATCTCACCGAAAGAGAGAGAGGTAATTCATGACCCAACGGTGAATACTTCTCGGTTCGAAGAGGGGATCGCGGGTTCGAGCCCATGGCGCAGCGTATTTCAAGCTTTTTTACTTCTCTCGTCCCAGTTTCTGCTTGCTGTCGTTTGTGAATTCACAGCTCACGCTTGCTACATAATACCGCAGATAAGCACTAGGTAGTAATTAACATGAATGTTTTTATGTATCAACATGTATTTTTATTCGTTTTGTTATGCACATCCTTCTTCGTCACTATAGGAACCGTGCGTGTGATCACGACACACGGTAAAAACTGAAAAAAAAACTCTGTAAACAGTTTGTTGAGTGTTATACTCTCTGAAAAAAAAAAGAAGAGAAAGAGTTTATATAACCATTGGACAAAAATTAAAAAAATCTACTATGACATGTGATTCATGATGTGGATCCACCTCTCCATCAACACGGCATCTGCCCATCCCTCTAGCTAATCCTCCGATGCGCGTGCCGCTGTCATTATCCCCGCATGCGCTAAAACCACAAAAGCCAGAGAGATGGATTGATCGATCATGACGAGCTGACGCGGCAAAATTAGCAAAGTTATCCAGCTCAGGCCAACGCGGTACGTGGATTTACATATAATCGTTCGGTCCCCCCGGCCGGCGATTGATCGATCGTGGCCGTCGGTGACGATCGACGGACGGCGATCCAGCACCGGCGAGCGCTCGAGCTCTAGTCCATACCGGCGGTCAACGGTCAGCGCTTGAGAATTGACTGGCCAGCTGCGAGCTAGCAGTGAGTAGACGCCGTGACGCTCGTAGGCTTTGCTTTGGGAACTAGCTGGACTTAACCGTAACCGAACAGTCGTAGCTCGGACGTGTGCCAGAACAGTAGTAGTCAGTAGCCCAGATGGAGTGAAATGATGAGCTGGATTATTCACAAGTCAGCATCGTGATGTTGGCAATTTGAAACTATTTCGCACGCATCGATATAGACGTGTGGAGAGATATTTATATTACCCCTCCAACTATCAATATAACTATTTTTTTACTAAACTAGTAAATACTTAAAATATCATATATTGATGACTCCAAAATATTTTTTAGGTTGCTTGTTTTTATTTTTTTTTAAAGTAGTAGTTCTTAAAAAACAAATTTTAGAGTAAGATTTTATATTTTTATTCGTAACTGTTCTAAAACTAAAACAAATAAAAAAAATGACAAAAACTGTAATTTAATATTCAAAGTTAGGTTAAAAATTCAAATATTATTATAAGTTTTTAGGGGGAGGAGAAACAATCACTCCTATGTGTTGCACCAATTGTGGGATGCTCAAGTGATAGCCTACAAACATTGGTATAAATATTTTTTAGGAAATGTGATGAATATTTGTGAACCAAGTGACTAGCAATCCTGTGATGATCTGTTCATTCCTATAAAAGATGTAAAAAATACTCGAAAAATAATGTAAAGAAACCGAGTCTAAATGGGCCAAACTGTGAGGGCCCAACAGGCGGGCCTCTTGCAGGCTACGGGCCCACTACCACAAAACAATTTCAATGTGGCCAATGCAGCAGCAGCACAGCCGTATGATCTCGCGTCGCAGCACGAATCTCATTTCGTTTCCCTCTCCGTGATTCAAATCTCTCTCCTCCCCATCTCCGCGCCTCCTCCCATCATGGTGCCCGCCGCGGCCGTCGCTGGAGCCGGAGCCGGAGGTACGAGGCGCCTAGAGAGAGAGGTGGCACGCGTGCTGGACGATTGCCACGCATCCCTCGCCGTGAACCTGCGGAATATTCTGGAGTTCGGGGCCCTCCGTTCCTCTTTCTCGGCCGATGGCTGGTTCCTCCCCCCTTTTGCACAATGCTGTGTCAGTGTTATGCCCTAGAGATAACATACTATGTTATATATAACATACTATGTTAATGAAATAAGGTTATTGTTCCTTTAAATAGATTGTCATTATGGATCGATAAATATGTAATTTATTTATGAGACTTATAATGTGACTGTTGGAAGAAAATACTTTCGCTCTAACAAAGTAATAATAACAAGAATTACGAAGCCTCATTCAAACACTGAAATCATCGCTCCGGCTTAAGTCGTCACAAGACCTTCCGAAGGCTGAGGGCTCGGAGCTGCTAGATATGTCAGAGCCCCCTTCGCCAAAAGGGTTGCGCATGTTGAAACCGTTTAAAGGTGACGTCGAAACCATGGGCTCTTCGTCCCCTCCGACAAGACGTGCGCCTTGGCTTGTTCATATGGAGTGTTACTAAATTACCTATATATAATTCATTGTTCAGTACTGTAATAGTCAGTTGCACGTAGAGGGTAAACTAGTATTACCCTGTTATTACCGGCCTATAAATACCCTCCCCCTTACGAGGGAAGGGGATCGAACTGTTGTAGTGTTAATCAATACAACTCATGCTCGAAGGCTGTAATTCGCTTCGAAGGCCTCAAGCATTGTTCGAACCCCCTGTAAACACTTCGAACCATTCGAGGTTCTAAACACTTAAACCTGCTGCGTAGTTCTATATTACGCCAATAGTGACTATTTCTAAAAGATCCCTGATAGGAGTAGGTCATATATGGAACAGATATGACTAAGATCGGCATGTGTATTGATTGATGATCATGCCTCATGGATCATGGGTATGGAGATACCGACTCAATAACATGGATGTGTGTTGGAGAACATATGTTGGATAGACCTACTATGAGGCACTGTTGAGATTTTGCGTGTCATCAGTTAGTCTCAGTAGTGTTTATGTAAAGTCCTTAGACCTGATATCATCATGGTTTCCAACATACGTACTAGCTTACTTTGGGACTACTAAACGTTATTCCGTAACTGGATAGTTATAAAAGTAGTCATCGGGTCTGCTATAAAATATGTAGTGGGATGTGAGTGATCAAGATAGAATTTACCCCTCCTAAACAGGAGAGATATCTCTGGGCCCTTCGATGTAATAGATTATGGAAGTGCATAGCCATGCCGAGGTGATTAAGAGTTAATTACAAGTTATAATCTAATACGGAGATCGAGAGAGGATCGAGCTATTGATAGGATGACACAAATCTCACCTTGCGCTCGATCGATATCGTGAGGCAAATGGATATGTACATATGGAACATTACAAGGTTCAGCCGATATGATCTTTACGTATACTTGGGTTAATATGCTTTGCTAGAGGCTGCTGTTAACGGAGTATAGAAATGAGTTTTCATATATTAACTAAACTATGCGTGAACCTACAGGGTCACACACTTAACGGGTTGGAACATTGGATTCGAATAGGATTCAAATTTGGCTCAATTTAGATAGAGATCCAAACGGTTTGGATGGAGATCCGAACAGATCGGATAGGGATCCGAGTAGAGTCCTGGTTAGGTCTGAGAGGGTCCAAGCTAGGACGTCTATATATATGAGGGTGCAGGGCATAGAAAGAAAGAGAGCTTTTGGTCTCGCATGGTGATGCGGTTCTTATGCTAAGTTGTTAGCCACTGAGAGCAAACCCTAGCCACCACCTCTTGAGAGCCTGATAATATCACCGACCGCTCGGGTACTAGTATACCATCGACCGATGGTTCCATCTCGGATGTGTGGATACCAGTAGAGGCGTTGCTATTCTGCTTCGCATCGACATCGGCTTCGGTGTCACCGATAGGCATCAGCATCGGCATTGGCATCGCTGATTGGATCAGCAGCGTCATTGGCTTGAGTTTAGCTGAGACCTTCCTGATCAGATCATCTAGTTCTCGAGGGCATCATCGGGCGAAGGCTTCCTGAGGACGCTAGTCGGTTCCTGATGACATCGGCACACTCGAGTTGGATCAGCTCGCTACTCTAACTCTCCTTTCACTGCACTGCATGCTTGAGGTACCAATTTATGGTCCCACTCTTAGCAAGATTCCTGGTGTGCGTGGTAGAAAAATTTTGTTTTTCGACTAGCGTAGCCTCCGCGTTCTCCAACAGTGGTATCAGAGCCATCTTGCGTAGATTATGATCTAGATAGATGCAATCGATGCATATAGTTGATATGCGGTCGTAGTAGATTGGATTTATTATAGTCTAGGTTGATCGGTTGATGAGATGAATCAATTGGCAACACGGGTTGATGAGATCAATCAGTTTTCGAGGTAGTTGCAGATTGGATCATAACACTCGAATCGATTTATGTTGTTGCATCGGATGCAAACACGTATCATAATCCGAGTAGGTTGCTGATCCGAGTGTATCGGCTGTTCCCGACTGGTCTTCTCGACCATTGTCGCCGACTCCTGAGCACATCGCCTGACCACCTAGCTGACCTCATCGGCTAAGGAAAACTGGTTCCCGAGAGGTTGTCTCGGATCAGGCTAAATTATTTGTCCCGAGTAGTTTTTCTAAAGCAACTTCATAGACCGGATCTATGATTTTCACTAGTGGACAGGGCGCTGCCCTGCAACCCGTGAGGGACCGCCATGTGTGCGTGTCTTGTATTGCGTCACATCTTGTATAGAGTCCTAGTTCACATCATTAGTTAGAATACGATTCTACGTCTAACTTATTTTTGCAGAGAATGATGTGAATGGTATGGCCTTATATGATTTGTAAGAGATGTATGTGATACATATAACTCTTATGTATGGCTTGCATGCCATGATTTTTGGCTATGTGATAGCTGTCTCTACTGTATTTGTCGACCTGCGTGTCGGACGCTTGAATCAATATTTGTAATATTCATTTTCTAGCTATTGTAGTAGTAGTATAGATATAAGACTATAGGATATCAAGCATGATGGCCCGAAGAAGTGATGTGGACGATGGAGATTATCTACAACACTAATGGAGATGGAGATCATCATTTGCTTGGGCCATACTAATTCACAGTTAAAAGTGTTTATCTGTGATGTCTTCTATCTATTTTCATGTTATATCATGTTTGATATGTTACCATGATAGGATAGAATTCCTCAGAAAATTAAGTTTTCGATGTCTTTCCAATTGCTGCACCTAACACAGTAGTGTTCATTGTTTGGTGGGTCTGCCAAAGCAAAGTGCCGACGATTACTATTGAAAGTTAGGATAGATGTCAGACATTTATACGCGGAAGTTTTGGTTTGCTTAATAAGGTTATCAAAATAGTTTTGGACCTTAAGGCATTGGGTTGGGGCCAGAGCATGATGATGCTAATCCAATAAATAGGAGTCACATGGAGATGTAATTAGCAAAGTGTTGCTTACCCCGTGTTATTAATTTCTAGCAGTGATGCCAAAGCTCACTAGAAATTAGTGAAATGAGGATCCTGACTCACTATGTGACCGAGAGGGAGGTTTTAGTTTCTAAAAATATAGTGGGAGAATCTTTTGTTAAATAGTTTAATGAAAGATTAACATAAACATAGATGCTAAACATTGCGTATCTTATGTTGTAGATTATGTCAGCCTCTACCATATCCAGTTCTTTTAATTTGTAATCTATCCTTGAGAAAGAAAAGCTTAATAGAATAAACTTTATGGATTAGTATAGAAACTTGAGAATTGTTCTCAAACAAGAAAGAAAATAGTATGTTCTTAAAAGTCCCTACCCTAATGACTTGCTGAATAATGCTACTGTAGCTGCACGGCGTGCTTACGAGAAGCACACTAATGATTGCCTTGATGTGAGCTGTCTCATACTTGCCACAATGTCCTCTGAGCTTCAGAAGCAATATGAGAACACATACACTTATAATATTATTGTGTATCTGCGTGGCATGTTTGAGAACCAAGCGAGAGTCGAGAGATTCAACACATTAAAATCCTTATTTGTGTGCAGGCTTGCTGAAGGGAATCCCACCAGTCCCTATGTTATCAAGATGATTGGTTATATTAAGAGTCTAAAAAAACTAGGCTTTCCCTTTAGTTAAGAGTTGGCTACTGACATAATTCTTCAATCCTTGCCATTGAATTTTGAACCATTCATACTCAATTATCATATGAATAATATGGACAAAACCTTGATGGAACTACATGAGATGCTAAAAACCACCGAGGAGAGCATTAAGAAAAATAGCAGTCATGTGATGATGCTACATGCAAAAAGGCAAGAAACAGCCTCGTGTTAAGAAATGTGCGGTCAAGACGAAGTTGACTCCCGATGAGATCGCGAGCAATTCTAAGACCAAAAAAGACAAGAAAGGGGTGGCTCAAGATGCAGTATGCTTTTACTGCAAGGAGCCGGGTCATTGGAAGAGGAATGGCAAGAAGTACTTTAAGGATCTTAAGAAGAATGGAAGTACGACTTCCGCTTTAGGTATAAATGTTATAGAGATCAATCTTGCTACTTTATTTTCTGATTCTTGGGTATTTAATACCCAATCAGTTACTCACATCTGTAAGAGGTTGCAGGGTCTAAGAAGAAGCAGAAGTTTGATTAGAGGCGAAGTGGATCTTCACGTGGGCAATGGAGCAAGAGTTGCTGCGGTTACCATTGGTACCATGTCATTGTCTCTACCTTCAGGATTAGTTTTGGAATTAAATATTTGTTATCGTGTTCTAACTCTATGTAAAAATATAATTTTTGCTTCATGCTTGTAAGCAGAAGGTTATGACTTTAGATCAATGAACAATTGTTATTCAGTTTATCTTGGAGATATGTTCTATTGTCATATTCCATTAGAGAATGGATTATACATTTTAAATCTTGAAGAAACTCATATCTATAATATTAATACAAAAGGCAACGTCTTAATGATTTGAATCCCATATTTATTTGGCATTGTCGCTTGGGTCATATAAATGAGAGACGCGTGGAGAAGCTCCATAGAGATGGTTTTCTTGACTCTTTTGATTTTGAATCATTTGAGACATGTGAATCTTGTTTACTTGGCAAAATGACAAATGCACCTTTCACAGGTCAGAGTGAGAGGGCAAGTTGAGTTGTTGGCACTCATACATACTGATGTGTGCGGACCAATGAGCTTAATAGCCAAAGGTGATTTTCAATACTTCATAACTTTTACCGATGACTTTATTAGATATGGATATATCTACCTAATGAGGCATAAGTCGGAATCCTTTGAAAAGTTCAAAGAATTTCAGAATGAAATATAGAATCATTTAGGAAAGACAATCAAGTTTCTATGATTGGATCGTGGAGAAGAATACTTGAGCCTTGAGTTTGGTAACCATCTAAAGGATTGCGGAATTGTTCCATAATTGACTCCACCCAGAACACCTCAGTGGAATGGGGTCTCCGAGCAGAGAAATCATACCTTATTAGATATGGTCTAATCAATGATGAGCCAAAGTGATCTTCCATTATCCTTCTGGGGATATGCTCTTGAAACATACGCTTTCACATTAAATAGGGTTCTATCAAAATCGGTTGAAAAGACTCTATATGAGATATGGACAGGATGACATCCTAACCTGTCTTTTCTTAAAATCTGGGTTGTGAAGCTTATGTAAAGCGTTTACAGTCTAATAAGCTTACTCCAAAATCCGACAGGTGCTTCTTTACCGGGTATCCTTGGGAAACCAAAGGATATTATTTCTATAATAAGGAGCTCGGCAAAGTATTTGTCGCCTGACATGATGTATTCTTGGAGAAAGAGTTTCTCTCAAGAAGGGTTAGTGGGAGCTCGGTGCATCTCGAAGAAGTTCGAGAAACACCCGAAAGTGTTTCGACTCCCACACAATCACAACAGGATGATCAAGGTGTTGAAGAACCTGTTACACCACATAGGTTAGAGAGGGTACGGCATGCACCTGAGAGGTTCATGTTCTTAACCACTCAGGAACAGGATATATTGTTGTTGGACAACGATGAGCCCAAGACCTATAAAGAAGCGACGGTAGGATCAGACTCTCAGAAATGGCTTGGAGCCATGAGATCCGAGCTTAAATCTATATACACTAATCAAGTTTGGAACTTGGTTGATCTACCTGATGGTGTAAAACCATCGAATATAAATAGGTTTTCAAGAAGATAGACATAGATAGAAATGTTCACATCTATAAAGTGTGGTTGATGGCAAAAGGTTTCAAACAGATTCAAGGTGTTGATTATGATGAAACATTCTCGCCCATCACAATGCTAAAGTCTATTCGGATCATTCTAACGATTGCGGCATATTTTGATTATGAACTATGGCAGATGGATGTCAAAACAGCTTTCCTGAATGAAAAACTAAGTGAGGATGTGTACATGACACGGTCGACCGGTTTTATCGATCCACAATCGGTTAGAAATGTATGCAAACTACAGAAATCCATTTATGGATTGAAGCAAGTATCTCAGAGTTGAAATATTCGTTTTGATGATGTAATCAAAGGGTTTAGTTTTATCAAAAACGAAGAAGAGCCTTGTGTTTACAAGAAGGCTAGTGGGAGCGCACTTGTGGATGACATATTATTGATCGGAAATGATATACCTATGCTGGAATCTGTTAAGTCTTCATTAAAAATAGTTTCTCTATGAAAGACTTAGAAGAAGCAGCATATATTCTAGGTATTAAGATCTATAGAGATAGATCAAGGAGGCTAATTGGATTATGCTAGGATATGTACGTTGACAAGGTGTTGAAGAGATTCAACATGGAGGACTCCAAGAAAGGTTTCTTGCCGATGTCATATGATATAAGTCTCAGCAAGACTCAGTGTTAGAGTACACCTGATGAGCGAGACAGGATGAATGGGATTACATATGCTTCGGCAATTGGATCAATTATGTATGCCATGCTATGTACACGCCCAGATGTCTCATATGCTTTGAGCATAACGAGCAGATACCAATCTGATTCAGGTAAGAGTCACTAGATAGCCGTAAAGAATATCTTGAA
Organism: Zizania latifolia; assembly: GCA_000418225.1. Classification (NCBI taxonomy): domain Eukaryota; kingdom Viridiplantae; phylum Streptophyta; class Magnoliopsida; order Poales; family Poaceae; genus Zizania; species Zizania latifolia. Next base: position 794,089 of record KE371374.1, read on the forward strand.
GTACTTGAGAAGAACTAAAGATATGTTCCTAGTTTATGGAGGTGAGGAAGAGCTCGTTATAAGTGGTTACACCGACGCCAGCTTTGAAACTAATAAGGATGACTACAGATCACAATCTTGATTCGTTTTCTGCCTTAATGGTGAAGCGGTGAGCTGGAAGAGTTCTAAGCAAGAGACGGTAGCTAACTCTACAACAGAAGCCGAGTACATAGCAGCTTCGGAAGCTGCCAAGGAGGCTGTTTGAATCAAGAAATGTGTTTCTGAGATTGGTGTGATGTCTAGTGCCTCCAGTTTGATAGACCTCTATTGTGATAATAGTGGTGCTATCGCACAAGCAAAGGAGCCTAGGTCACACCAGAAGTCCAAACACATACTTCGGCGATATCATCTGATCCACGAGTTAGTGGATATGGAAGATGTAAAGATATGCAAAGTGCAAACTGATCTGAATGTAGCAGATCCGTTGACAAAGCCCCTCCCGCAGCAAAAGCATAAGATGCACACTAAGTCTATGGGTATTAGATATCTATATAATTGACTCTAGTGTAAGTGGAAGATTGTTAGCATTATGCCCTAGAGGCAACATGGAGATGCTATACGTGGCATACTATGTTTATGAAATAAGGTTATTATTCCTTGAAATAGATTGTCATTATGGATCAACAAATATGTGATTTGTTCATGAGGCTTATAATGTGATTATTTCTAAAAGATCCTTGATCGGATGTAGGTCATATATGTAACAGATATGATTGAGATCGGTATATGTATTGATTGATGATCATATCTCATGGATTATGGGTATGAAGATACCGACTCAATAACATGGACATGTGTTGGAGAACATATGTTAGATAGACCCACTATGAGGCACTGTTGAGATTCCGCGTGTCATTAGTTAGTCTCAGTAGTGTTTATGTAAAGTCCTTAGACCTGAGATTATTATGGTTCTCAACATGCGTAGTAGCTTACTTTGGAACTACTAAACGCTATTCCGTAACTGGGTAGTTATAAAAGTAGTCATCGGGTCTGCTATGAAACATGTAGTGGGATGTGAGTGATCAAGATAGAATTTGCCTCTCCTTAACAGGAGAGATATCTCTAGGCCATTCGATGTAATAGATTATGAAAGTGCATGGCCATGCCGAGGTGATTAAGAGTTAATCACAAGTTATAATCCAATACGGAGATCGAGAGAGGATCGAGCTATTGATAGGATGGCACAAATCTCACCTTACGCTCGATCAATATCGTGAGGCAAAGGGACATGTACATATGGAACATTACAAGATTCAGCCGATATGATCTTTACGTATACTTAGGTTAATATGCTTTGCTAGAGGCCGCTGTTAACGGAGTATAGAAATGAGTTTCCATATATTAACTAAGCTATGCGTGAACCTACAGGGTGACACACTTAATGGGTTAAAACATTGTATTCGAATAGGATTCAAATTTGGCTCAATTTGAATAGAGATCTAAACGGTTTGGATGGAGATCTAAACAGATCGGATAGGGATCCGAGTAGAGTCCTGGTTAGGCCCGGGAGGACCCAAGCTATGACATCTATATAAATGAGAGTGTAGGGCGTAGGGAGAAAGAGAGATTTTGGTCTCGTATGGTGATGCGGTTCTCATGCTAAGTTGTTAGCCATTGAGAGCAAACTCTAGTCACCACCTCTTAAGAGCCTGATCATCTCGTCGACCGCTCGGGTGCTAGTATACCATCGATCGGCGTTCCCACCCCGGATGTGTGGATACCAGTAGAGACGTTGCTGTTCTGCTTCGCATCGGCATTGGCTTCGGTGTCGCCGATAGGCATCAGCATCGGCATCGCTGATTGGATCAGCGGCGTCATCAGCTCGAGTTCAGCCGAGAACTTCTCGATCGGATCGTCTAGTTCTCAAAGGCGTCACCGGGCGAAGGCTTCCCGAGGACGCTGATCGGCTCCTGACGACATCAGCACGCTCGAGTGGGATCGGCTCGCTACTCCAACTCATCTTCCGCTGCACTGCGTGCCTGAAGTAACGATCTATGGTCTCTCTCTTAGCAAGATTCCTGGTGTGCGCGGTAGAAAAATTTTGTTTTTTCGCTAGCGTAGCCTCCGCGTTCCCCAACACGCTGACCCCGCTGTTCGAGCTCCTTCGGCGCTCTGCCAGGGCCGACCGCGTCGCTCGCTTCACCGCCGCGTTCGCCTCCGCCTCCGCGGCCAAGGGCGGGGATGGGGACGGTTTCTTCGAGGGGTTCCTTCTCGTTGCCTCCGCTGCCGCGCACCGCCCCGCCCGCTTGCGCTCCTGAGGTGAGCGGAGTAAATTTTTGAAAGTTTTGCCTCCATTTGCTTTCGTTACCACGGCAAAATTTTGTATAAATGTTCTGATCCTTTCATGCTTGTAGCGTCTATCCAATTTTTTGCCGTCTAGTTTTGCCAGCAATTTCGTTTGAGATAATTTGTATGTTGCAGTAGCAATTCAGTTTGGTTGTAAGGAACTCTGTAATTCCAGCAGTTCTTCAGAATTTCAGATGGTGCAGGAAGGACAACTTTGACTTATATCACTTAATTACTAACATTTCAAATCTTTTTGTAGATTATTATGCGTTTGCTGGATGATGCTGAGGTGAGTGATGAGGTTTGGGATGAAGTGATAGATTGCATGAAGATTAGGGTTCAGGATAGAATCCCTGGAATTCGTGCCTTCGCTGTGCGTGCATTATCTCGCTTTGCGAGTGATGGGGAGGACAGCGACATCGTTGATCTCTTTGTTGAAACCTTACAAAAAGAACAAAACGCTGTGAGTGAGATCATTTTAATAACTCTATCTAATGTAAATGTTCGATTCGCTATTATTGCTTCTCATTGGGGATTGCTTCAAATGTGAAGGAGGTCCGGAAAGTAATAATTTTGTCTCTTCCTCCATCAGAGACTGTCATTGAATCAACGCTTGATGTAAGTGAGCCTGTTAGGAGAGCAGCATACAGTATGCTTTCAACTAAATTTCCCTTGCAAAGTCTTAGGTGAGTGGTCCTGTCCTCTGGATGTAGAAATGGCCAATATATATATGTGTATGGAATGAACAGTTTAATACTTGATTATTGAGGGTTTCTTCTTTTGGTTCAGCATCAAGCAGAGGACAAGTCTCCTTCACAGGGGTCTCTCTGGTAGGTCTGCATCTGTGAACAGCGAGTGCCTGAAAATGCTGAAAGATGGGTGGCTTATGAAGTATTGTGGTGGAGACATCATCACCCTCCTCAGGTTTCTTGATGTTGAAACTTATGAGGCTGTTGGAGAAACAGTAATGGGGGTGCTTCTGAAAGATGGTTCTGTGCGAGTGCAAGTGGGGCAAACTATTAGGCAGTATTTCACTGCAAATACTGAGGGTGAAGGTAAAATCTAAAGAAAAGAACATTGGTATATTTCTAAATATCTGGTTGTCAGCCATGCAACAGAACTTCAGTAAAATAACTAAACCTAAAAGATAACGGTCACAGCAATGCACTGCACTAAACTGAACACAAATTGCTTTTACTTAATTTGATATGTTTAGGCTGATAATTTCATTATCTCTGTTCGATGGTAAACTGGTCATGTCTCTTTTTTTGTTTCTGTTTGTTGATGTCACTATCTGTACATCAATTGCAACAGAGCAAGTTTCCAATATTCAGCTCATGGATGCTGAGGTTGCTCTGTACTGGAAAATTATGTGCAAGCATTTGCAAGCTGAAGCTCAGGTAAGCATTGTGCTTTAAGCTTTTCTTGTGCATCGTATTCGTTGTCCATTTTACTCACACAAGCATAGGATGGTGCATATAATCATCATTGTTGCAACTGTTTAAACATGGGGAAAAAACTGGAAACCACGTATGGGGTAATGAACCTGACAGTTGTGGCTTATGCATGCCTTGTCCCTGAACCTAGTTACTAATGCTGATTTCTCCATAACCTGTTTGCCATGTATGTGGACAATTTTGTTCATTGCCAGATTCTTTACACAGTCAAGTTACACGTGTTTTTTTAGTTTATTGTTTTACATTTTGTGGTCAGCATTTGATTCATGAGCTCATGACCAGTGTCACCCTTTTTATGACTTGGCAGTTGCCACATTTAACCAAAACTAGCTGGAGCAATGTGGGGTAGTCAATGGCAGCCCTAAACCACAAGGAACAGCAAACAAAAGACAGTTTTTGGTCGGCTAATTGATCTGATTTTATACCATTGAAGTGCTGGTACATATATATAGGGGAGAAACCAACCCTCTAGTTCTATTCCTATTCAAACTAGGACTGTTATCCAGCTAGCGAAATAGCTAAAGACCCTCTAAACAGAGAAGATGTGCTGCTATAAATCTAGCACTATCCAAACTTAATCTAAGCAAAACTGGAAGCTTATCTTCTCTAGATTATCTCTTGCTATCTTAAAGAGATCACGAGGATCACTTAACTAATATAAAGATATGTGCCAGATATTACTAGATCTGCGCAGATACTAGCCTTAATAACTAGATCATTTTCTGATTTCAAAGATGTAGGATTATTAGGCAACAATTCTCCCCTCTAATCCTACATCTGCTAAATCTGCTCAACGCTGACTCTTGCTCGAAGCTCCAGGAACTTGATGCGTGGAAGCGGCTTTGTGAGCAGATCCACCAGCTGCTCGGCTGAGCTGGTGAGTGGTGAACTCAATCACAATCTTTCCACCCTCAATGCACTCCCGAATGTAGTTTGCTGCATGAAGAAGCGGCCCTGCTATGTGGTGGCACCCAACTGCACGTGAACTATGGCTGCATGAATGCGACTGACCTCGTGACGATGCCCTGCCCGTGGAGGTGGCCTTAACCTAATATCCTGATCTGTGCGCCGCATCCAGATCACCCATGTAGTTGCGGCGTCCACGCTCACTCGCCTACCTCCCACCAGCTGTGGAGCAGCGACGTAGCGGCGTCCAACTACATGCGGTCTCAATTTGTTTGATGACAGCGACATGATTGCACCTGGTAGCACATGGCGGTAACCTATGACCGTAGGATGGCGCTTGTCTTCGCGGCGGTTGTCGGTCCTCGTGGCAACTAGCAATCCTTTGCGATAGCTGTCGGTCCTCACGGTGGTGCCCTATCTGCTTGGGGCGATGGCCTGTGAGGCGGCGCTCGACCACACGTGGTCTGTAGCTGCGTGGTGGCGCCTAGCCTTGTGGCAACACCCGACTACAAGACAGCCAGTCAGTCCTTGCGGTGGCGCCCGACGTCACGACAATTCCCCGTAGCTTCGTGATGACCCTCAATGTCATGATGACAATCTTGTAATGGTGCCCCAATCTATCGTCTTAATGTGTGCAGCAATCTATCCTTCCTCCTTGTTGGGCCTGGCTCTTCTACTAGCTAGATCTACCTCTGATTTTCAATCTGTAGGGTGCTGAGTGTCTAACTTCACGTAGTAGCTTCCCTTCGAAATGGCAGCGGGGAGGGCAACGTCCTCTAGCTGGGTGTAGCCGCCTTAGATAGCGGTAATGTCTGCAATGGCACGGCAGCGGCACCCCTCTGGCGACTAGGCAACAGCAGTCATCTGTTCGATGCTGAGCAGTGTGCGATGGCGGCCTGCCGCCCCACCTGACGCCTAGCAGCATGTAGGGGTGAAATTGATTCAGATAGTTTCTAACCGTATCCGAAAAAACGGATTTGGATTTAGATTTTTTGATTCGGATACGGATTTTTTTGATACGGATTTTTTTTATACAGAAACGGATATGACATCGATAATATCTGACGGATTCGGATTCGGATTCAAATAATCTAGATATATCTTATTCGGATTATCTGAATTTATAGACTCATTAAACATTTATGCCTAATTGTTTGTAGCATTAATTTACTTTGATGAGTATTCTGATTTAGGCCCATGCTCGACTGCTCGAGCCATCTGCTGGGGCGTCGCCCCGGCCGCCA
>KE371374.1:800285-814009 GCA_000418225.1 Zizania latifolia
CACCGCCACCGCCCCCGCTGGCGCACCGCAGCCGCCCCAGCTGGCGCCCCGCTACAGCTGACGACGCCGCCCCGTGCTGCTAGCAGGAGAACGAAGGGAGAAGACGCCGCCCCACGCTGCTAGCAGAAGGAAGGGAACTAGCGAAGAAAGAAAAGGAAAGAGAGAAGAAAGAGTAGGAGAAGGAGAAGAAAGAGGAAAGGAAGAAGGAAGAGGAAAAAGAGAAGAGAAAGAAAGAAGCGAGGAAAATAGAAAAAAAAATGAGATAAGAAAAGTTTTTTTAGAAATTGGGATATTTTCAAATATTTTAGAATTAAAAAACTTCTAAATTTCCTCTAGCATTTTAAAAAAATGGATCTTTTTTAAGATTGAATACAAGTATTTAGAATTTCAAAATTTTCTAAATTTTTTCAATCAGATACAAGTATTTTGAGTTGCCGTCACCCAGAGCCATCAGGGACATCGTCGTGTTGCCGTCATGGAGTCTAAAAATGGACTCAAAATATGAATATGATTTTTCTACAAATTTTGATTCATTATTTCATACACTTGCAGTTCAAATTTGATCTATTTCAATATAAATCCTAGAAACACACTTAATGAATTAAAAATAGTAAACAGATCCAGAAAAATACTAAATTTTTACATGAGATAATCTATGTTGCATTTTGATCATAGAAAAAGTTTCAAGTTTAAACAAAGATTTAATCATTGATTTGCTTTTATATCCAACACATTCCTTCTTTAAATCCTAATTCGTTCTCGGAGAATCTCCGGGTTTCTTAACATCGTACGTGACAACTTTCTCAAAATATTTTTAAATTTTTATCACAGCATCTATGTATTATATCATAACACCATAACAGGTCTCGTGTTTTCTAGACTTTATTTGATTTTTTTAAAATTAAAAAACCATTAATCTCCACATTGCTCATAGAGTGTCGCAATCTAGATTTTTTAAAATTTATTTCAATTTAGTGGATAAGAACTAAAAATGGACTCAAAAGCATGAATATAATTTTTCTACAAATTTTGGTTCATTATTTCTTGCACTTGCAGTTCAAATTTGACCCGTTTCAATATAAATCCTAGAAACACACTTAATGAATTAAAAATAGTAAACTGATCCAGAAAAATACTAAATTTTTATATGAGATAAGATACGTTGCATTTTGATCATAGAAAAAGTTTTAAGTTTAAACATAGATTTAACCATTGATTTGCTTTTAAATCCAACTCATTCCTTCTTTAAATCATAATTCATCCTGGGAGAATCTCCAGGTTTCTTAACATCGTACGTGACAACTTTCTCAAAATATTTTTAAATTTTTATCACAGTATTTATGTATCATATCATAAATTTCATGATAGGTCTTGTGTTTTCTAGACTTCATTTGATTTTTTTAGAATTAAAAAACCATTAAACTCCACGTTGCCCATCGAGTCTCACAACTTAGATTTTTTAAAATTTCTTTCAATTAAGTGGATAAGAACTAAAAATGGACTCGAAAACATGAATATGATTTTTGTATCAATTTTGGTTCATTACTTCAAGCACTTGTAGTTCAAATTTCACCTATTTCAATTTAAACACTAGAAATATACTTAATGAATTAGAAATAGCAAATGGATCTAGAAAAATACAAAAATTTTATATGGAATAAGATATGTTGTATTTTGAGTGTAGAAAAATTTTCAAGCTCAAATCAAGTTGCAAATATCACATAGACTCGAAACATTTTTTTACACAAAATGGTGACACTTTTGGGTTTGCCGAGTATTTTTTTCAAAAACATTTTTTCCCATAGTGAATTTTATATTTTCTTTAGGATTTTAAAAAGAAATGGGATATTTTAAAAGATTTTGGAATTCAAAAAAAATCTAAAATTGGAAAATATTTATTATCTACTAGATAGTTTTTTCCGATAAATATCCGTAACCGTATTCGTATCCGCTCTGTATCCACTCCGTATTCATATCCGATAATATCCATTTTCATATCCATATCCAGAGTACCTGAATCTGAATCTAAATCCAAAAAAAAATATAAAAAAGATATGATATCACTAATATATGATCCGTTTTCATCCCTAGTAGCACGTGGTAGCGGCCTGCAGCCTCACCTGGTGCCTGGCAGCACGCGACAGCAGCCTATAGCCCCGCTCGGCACCTGGCAGCATGCGGCGGTGGCCTGCAGCCGCTTGGCGCCCGACAGCACGCGGCGACAGCCTGCAGCCCTACCCGACGCCTGGCAGCGTGGAAGTGGCGGTGCCCCAATCTCAGCCCTGCGACAGCGTCCCTTGCGACGGCACCCCAATCTGGACTGATCTGTAGCGGCAGCCCACGCAACGTCTCTCCCGATGGCTTGGCAGTAGCGGCGCCCCGATCTGCATCGATCTGCAACAGCACGACGGCCTGCAGCTGTGCAGTGAGGACGGCGACGTGGCCTGACACTCCGCCCGCGGATCCTGACACTCTGCCCACGCGGCCCCTTGGTGGCAGCGAGGGCGCAACTTGCAATGGCAACCATTGCTTCACGGTGGTGCCCGCTACACGTGTTGCCAGATCTGTGTGGCCTACGTGGTGGTCATGAAGCAGCAGGGGAGCTACCGGCTGCGCGCAACGGCAGCGGCTTGGCACCCCCCGCTGTGCTCCACCTGTCCCTATGTCGCTGCCTTGCGATAACCTCTCTCTGATACCACTTGTCAGCCCTAAACCGTAAGGAACAGCAAACAAAAGGCAGTTTTGGTCGACTAATTGATCTTATTTTATTCCATTGAAGTGCTGGTACATATGTATAGGGGAGAAACCAACCCTCCAGTCCTATTCCTATACAAACTAGGACTGTTATCCAGCTAGCGAAACAACTAGAGACCTTCTAAATAGAGAAGATGTGCTGCTATAAATCCAGCACTATCTAAACTTAATCTAGGCAAAACTAGAAGCTTATCTTTCCTAGATTATCTTCTGCTATCTTAAAGAGATCACGCAGGATCACTTAACTAATATAAAGATATGTGTCAGATATTACTAGATCTACGCAGATACTAGCCTTAATAACTAGGTCATTTCGTGATTTCAAAGACGCAGGATTATTAGGCAACAGTCAACTAATGAACTAAATGGGGAGGAGCAGGAGGCGGTGCCGCCTACGATCTAGAGGGGGAGAGGGAATGGGGCGATCGAGCGGATAATCCAAGAACAAACTTGGAGCTAGAGCTCACCTGACCTGCGAATCAAACAAGGAGGTGACAGAGCCACAGAGGCCTTGTGGGAGAGAGAAAGAGAGAGCGAGAGAGAGAAAGGATTATTTATTGGTTGGGGTGGACGGGACGAGAGAAAATGGAAAGGAGGGACGCAACGCGATGCCTGCGGCAAATCTCGGACACACAGAGGAGATGGAACGGACGGAAAAATCTTGTCGACGTGGCCACGCCGAGCGGACGTCCAACCCGCAAGCCTTTAAGAGTTTTAATAGCCTGCACAGGGTTGTTTGGTGGCAGAAAAGAGTACCTTTTGCCATGACTTGCTTGAAATAGATGTTCCAGGACAAACACCATTTATATGTCAAAGAACTTCCATATCTTATATATAGCATATGCCAAGGTTGTTTTGAGTGTTTGTTGGATTCACAAACGATCCAAGTACTTGTAATTGCATAACCATTTTGGTGTCGCTCATGTTGTTATGAGCCATCATGGAACTGCTTAATACCTGCTACTTTTGAAAGTTGAGACTTTCAGCAGAGGGCAGGTTGTGTCGGTGCCACTGGCTTGTACTTTGTTTGATTCATGAAACCAATGTATTAAGAGTCAGTAGTTCTTCAAGTCAAAGGCTCAGAAGCTGCAACAACTACAGGAACAGAAGCAGCGGTATATGCTTCCCAGGCTTCTGATAAAAACGATCTTCTAGATGGTATCCTTCCAAGCACGGTCACTGATTATGTTGATTTGGTAAAAGCGCACCTTTCTGCTGGTAAGTTGAGTTATGATAAGCTGGGTATTCCATCAAAAACAACATAGATTGAGCATTATCTTCTGTATAAACTAACTCCATTGTTTGTACAATCCATTTCAGGACCAAATTATCACTTTGCATCACGACAACTATTGTTGCTCGGTGAAATGTTTGACTTTTCCGACACCATGAACCGCAAAGTCACAAGTTCATTTCTACATGAGCTTTTAACCAGGCCTCTTGAACATGAAGTCGATGAAGATGGGAACCAAATAACCATCGGAGATGGCGTGAGCCTTGGAGGGGACAGGGAGTGGGCCAAAGCAGTAGCAGAATTGGCTAAAAGAGTGCATGCTAGTACTGGTGAATTTGAAATGGTTGTTGCTACTGTTGTTGAAGAACTGGCTCGACCATGCAGGGATAGAACTTCTGGTTTCATGCATTGGATGCATTGTCTCGCCGTGTCAGGTCTTCTTCTAGAGAATGTTTCATCCCTACGGAGCCTTCAAGGCAAAGCAATTGAGCCTTCCGAACTGCTTCAATCTCTGTTGCTTCCTGCAGTAAGTCCAATTGTTCTCCATTCCTCTTGGTGTGTACTACTTCATATGCTAACATTATTTTGTCCTTCTATATACTGAATACATGTGTTCTTATGTTCCTCTAATAAGTACTGGTCCTGAATTTGCGGATGTTGATCATGTCCCTACAGCAGGGGCAGACCTACCATGGGAGCAAGGGGGTACAATTGTACCCCCAAAATTTTTTGGAAATCTTTATATATATATATACATCTGTATAGTTATTGGGCCAAAATCAATCTAATAGCCCAATAGGCAGCCCACCAGACAGCCCAATGATCTATTTTCTAACCCTGTCTCTCCTCCCCTCCCACTCTCAGCACTCCCCCTACGACCATATTCCAGCCGCCACGCTCAATCCGCACAGACGCATGGCCGCTCGACCCGTTGCCTGCTGGCGCCGGCTGTCGCCCCCCTGCGTCCGCCGCCCACCCGTATCCACCGTTTCGCCCCCTCTTCCATCGCCCCCGCCACGCCGACAACGCTGCCACCAGCCACCGCCACCTGTCCCCCTCTGGCCCAATGCCCCCTCCCTGTCTGCCAATCCGACGCCCCCTGGCCAGCTGGCCCCTGCCCCCTGCCCCCTAGCCCATATCCGCCGGTTCGCCTCCTTCCACCGCGGCGCCGCCTCCATGCTTATCATTGATTTACTTTATTTTTGTTGTATATCTAGATTAAGTGTTTATTATTGATTTACTTTATTTTTGATTTAGTGTAATTGTGATTGTATATCTAGATTGAGTGTTTATCATTGATTTACTTTATTTTTGTTGTCAAGCTAATTTTCGCTATATTATATAAGTGTTTTGTAGTATATTTAATTTTGTACCCTTATCATATAAATCCTAGATCAGCCACTGCCCTAGGCAAAGCAGAATCATGTTGATGTACAAAGAGTTGCTTTGAGGTGCCTTTGTCTTTTTGGATTGTTAGAGAACAGACCAAATACAGAGTTGGTGAAGCAGTTGCGCTTATCCTTCATCAATGGGCCTGACCTGGTTAGTGCTATGGCATGCAAGGCCTTGATTGATCTGGTAACTTGGCATGGTACGCAAGAAATAGACCGAGCCATTGGAATCGAGTCGTCTGATGCTACCTACGAGACGTCCCAGTTTACTACAGTGGACACCTCTAAAATGAATGATGATGATACAAGCATTGGAGTTCTTGATATTCTTTTTTCTGGATTTCTTAAAGATGACTGGGATTTCACTATGGAAGGTGACGATCATGATAATGTCCCAACCATTCTTGGTGAAGGTTTTGCAAAAATTCTTCTTCTGAGTGAGAATTGTGCAAAGATATCTGCTGACTTGCATCCTGTTATCCTAACTCGTCTTGTCAGTTTGTACTTCATGGAGGAAACTAAAGAACTTGGAAGGTGAATTACGCATTTTTGCACTTTATGTTGTTTCAAGTTGTCTTTGCAGCAGTCTTACTTGCATTTGTTTGTCCAGATTGAAGCAGTGCCTGTCTGTCTTCTTTCATCACTATCCAGCCCTTTCAGACAAGCACAAGGCAAGTTCAAAAGCATACAATGTATCCCAGATTAGAAAATACTTTATGCAAATTAATTTTTGCAAACTAAAGAACGATAATACCTTTGTATCTTGTAGAGGTGTGTCTCCGGTGCATTTGTGCCAGTCATGAGAGCCATGTGGCCAGGTTTACATGGTAATGCTGGGGGAAGTGCACAAGTTGTTTCAAAAAGGCGAAAATATGCTGTCCAAGCTGCTCGTTTCATGGTTCAAATGGTACAAGCTTCACTCTTTTCAACAGAAACTATGGAGCAAGCTAGTACAAGTCCTGAAAGCCAGTCAACTTCACCAGATTTGTCAGACAGTTTTGACATCGGCGAGGAAGGGCTTGCCATCCATATTGCAGTGGAGGTACTAATATTGTGAAATCTACACGTTCTTCTAATATTGTGAGACAGTGAAATAAATTTCATGATTTCATCGTTGTCTCATATGAATCACACTATAAATGTTGATTAATAATATGTATTTAGAATTGTGGGAACAAATTGACATAAAATGTTTGGAAAAATTCCAGGTAGCAAATTGCCCAGACAAGAAGACCGCAGCTGGGAAAGCATAATGTTTGGCATTGTGCAAGGTTGCTGTGCTTCTAAGATTCCGGCAATCAGAACAGAAGGCCATCAAGTGCATGAGAGGATTGGTCAGTGCATTGGCTGCTTCGGCTGCTTCTGATAAGGACCTTGTGAAGGAGCTCACTCAAATGGCATCACGGCTTAGATCACTTGACAAGAGTCCGGAAGAAGTGTTGCCACAAGATGAAGCTGACGAAATGTTCAGTACGTCCATGGATTCGTTTCATAGCCATCGTAACGCGCATTCTCCGCCTCGAATCTCATCATCTTGATAACTTTCCCTGAACTATGCTTTTGCTGTCTCAGAGAAACTTGGGTTGGACGGTGGCTTCAGGTTGGGCACTAATTCTGTGGTGGCATCAACACCAGCACCACGGTCAGTTCGGCCTGCTGCTCCCAGCAGAAGAGCGAGACGGCACCCATCCTCTAGCGACGACAGCGACACAGATGGTGTCAGGAGCCAGAAGTCGCCAAGGTCGGATGCTACAGTGTTCTGTGGGCCTGTATGGGCCTTGTAAGGGGTGTGATAGCTGTTGTGCGTGAATGGTGTGGAGTATATAAGAGATAGAAACATGTAACAGAGACGAATTTGATGAACAAGATGAACACCGGCGGCGGCTCGGCTTGAACAGTGTTCTTGCGCGAGAGTTCTTGTTTCCCTTGCTGTGATCTATCTTGAGCGATTGGATTGGGTTGTTAACAGATGGTCAGGAAGAAAACTTGCATGCGACATCGGTGAGTCAAGTAGCGGCCACTCAGAATCTCCGATGATGATGGCGCGTTCGCAGAGAGCAAGCAAGACGGCGGCGATGAGAAAGATGTCCGCGAAGCAAACCGAGGTTTCTTCTGACGGTGAATCGGACGAACAGTCCAACGAGACAGCTGATGAGGAATCATATTAATCCTAGTTGTCATCTCTCCGATGCTCGTTTATGTCGCAACAGTACTTAATGAAACTAAAAAACCAATATACTCAACCTAATTTTAGCCGATAGCTGATTCTCCGTTGCAATGTACGGGCCACGTACCTAGCCTAAGTTTTATATCATCCGTCAGGCTTGCAACAACGGAAGTTAATGAATCCAAGTTGCAAAGAAGTAATCAAGTTCTATAGGCACAAGACTAAATCCATGCAATGGAGTAACTTATTAGGCAGATATAGAGAAATGAAAAGCCAGAACCAAAGACAATTACGATATAATAATAACCTGCATAGAACTTGAATTTGCAACTGAAATCTAATCTTAAAGCTGAAGAAAAGACAAATCAAATGTACAACTGACAGAAGACCAACGATGACTCGCGAAATGTTTTGTTTTTCACGCCTCCACCAACTTGACTTCCAACTTCCAAGTAGCTGGGTGCAGCATTTAGTCAACATTCATTGCCCCCGAACGATAGTTATCCAGCTCCTTGTCCAATTGTTCAACTGATTTCTCCCCAGGTCCCTTCCGACCATAGCCACGCCCACCCCCACGCCCCCGACCAAAGCTACGTCCACGACCACGTCCTCGACCTTGTCCTCCCCCTCTTTGAACAAAATTGTTGCGCTTCCACCTGAAAGTAAACATAATGAAATTGCAATTAAATATAAAACAAATAAATAGTCCATGGAATCTTTCATAAAACTATGATGGATGCTCTACCTGTCCACAACCTCAAACATGCCCAAAAACATTTGGCATTCAGTGTTTATCACAAATAAAAATACAAAATAATCCGATAGATAAAACATAGCATATGAAGCATAACAGCCCTGAATAGAGAACCACCGAATACACAAGCTACACCTAACATGTGAAATGGACACCTGAACTAAACAGTGAACAAAGTTTCCCACAGTAGAAAATAGAAGATGTTTTGACACAAAAGCTTTACTACCCCTAACAGATGCAGACTTATCCTAAATGGCCATTTGAGGGAAGCTTGCTTCACCAGTCATTGGACAGGAGAGAAGATGAACTACTAGTAAGTTTTATCCAGGGTAAGAAACTAATAATATACAGAATTACGAGAGCCTACCCTGGAACGAAATTAGAAGAACCAGCTGCTCCTCGACCAAACCCACTAGCACCTGGCCTGAAATAAAAACATTCCAAGGATCAGAGAGAATGAAAAAGTTCCAGCCAGTACAAATTGAATGATCAATTCACTTGTAACAGGAAAAAAATTACATACATCATCACAACTTCTCTCTGTCCTCTTCCTCTTGTACCAGGAACAACACTAACACGGGGTGCTGAAGCAGCAGCCAGACCCAAATCTGCTCCTATCACTTCGATCTTCATTGCTTTCCCATCAAGGCGCACATTATTATATCGTTTTAAAGCCGCAACTGCTTCGCTCCTTCTAGTGAATATCACCTCAGCTGAACCCTGTTGAAGAACATCTATAAATATATGACCAGAGTTTTCAGACAAGGGACATTGCTATTAGTCTTAAGACAGCAGAACGAATGTGTTGACCCATGGTGCAATTTACTGTATAATGGAATTGACATCATGCAAATGCAATGTCCAAGAATTTAGTCCATTACACTATCAGAGGCTTTAATAAGTGGTATGAACTAATCAAGGTTTTATAAGGCGATATTCTGTTTTGTGCTGTCACCCCACCTTATTGTGCTTATACACTTCTTTGTGTGTTTGTACATTGCACAAATGTTCAACACTCAACATAAATATGCATGACATGTTGTGTCCACTAGGGATAAAGACCAAGCTACTGGTTCCAGTGTGCTAAAACAAGGTCTACAAGGCCACATAAAAGAAAGAAACAGGTGTCCCAACCTTTTAACACTTAAACTGCACAAGCAGCCAACAATGCCAAATAAGCAGAATTGAGGGAATAATGCTTAATTCTGAATAAGAGACTTACAGTTGGGCGTCTATTATTGTCATAATGAACAGCACAGTGCTTCAAATGACCCATCTCAGAAAAAAGTTCCTGAAGTAGAGTTGTCAATAGAGAACATCAGCTTGAAAATCCCCAGTATGAGCGGAGCTGTCAGATTGCAGCATGCATTATACAGAGATCCAGCTACCTGTATATCTTCTTTTGTCACTCCATAGTGCAGATTTGAGATATATAGCTTTGTACCAGATTCTATCCCAGAAAGGCCAGCAGCAACCATGCTATCCTCAAACAGACCATGTTTCCATATAATATCCTTGGTTCTGTTGAATGACTGATGATATTCCACAGCATGCATACCCAGATGATGATTAGAAATAGTTAGCATCAAACCACAAAACTCATCAATCCATGGTACTGGAGTCAACTAGCATCAGCAAAGATATAACAACCCTACACCATTGCGTAAAACAGGAGCAAGTTCTGTACAAATCGAAGATCTTATCCACAGAAACAAGTATCCAATCTGTAAATACATAGACCACCAGCATGCCTATGAAGGAGAGAATGTTTTCAGTTTGAAGCAATAGCCAGCCAAACCAACACATTTCTGGACATGGCATACTCAGTTGAAAAGGGCCAGTTCTCAGGGTATTCAATATGATAAACTTGTCAGATCCTCTGTGAAGTTCCACAGTTAAAAAGTGGCAGATACGGTCTGACATGAACCCATGAGATGTCTCATTTCATTAATTTTCTAGCCACTCGTGTAGGTGCCTAATAATTCATATTCTTGAAGGTATACAGAAAAATAACAATAGATTTGTCCTTGCCTTGGCAATAGCAAACGATGATGACCGAGTATTAACACCAAGTGGCCTCCGTGAAGGTGCCCCTATTCCCCTTCCACGGAAGGTGCCAGCACCACGTCCACGGCCGGAACCAAAGCCAAACCTTTGGCCATCAGGTCTGCCTCGACCTCCTCCCTGTCCCCTTCCCCTTCCTCTCCCCCTTGAACTTCTATTCTTAATCATATCATCGAGTGACATATCCAAAGATGTTGCCATTCTAAAGAAAATCTGGAAGTTCAAAATGAATTAAACCCTGCAATCAGCACAGACAACTTTAATATTGTCAATTGTTCAATTGTATTTGTACTGTGGCTGAGCAAACAAGAATAGTCCAAAAAGCGCACACAGAAATAGAGATAATATCAATTTTAAGGACATCTTTCACTATTTTTTTATAAGATAAATTTTCCAGAAGCAGTGACACAGCTAAACATTCTACAGGGTTTTTCTTTGGGAAAATGCGTCTATCCTAAGGAATGCAGCATGACATTCCTTCATCCCAAAAATACTCATAGGGAAAATTCCAATGGAAGCCAGAACTCTAAACTTTCTACAAAAATCTTTGATCAAAATACAGAGTTTCTGTCAGGTGGGGCTGGCACTACTCTAGGCGCAAGAAAGAGCAGGCCGAAGGAGAGAAGAGGCCCGCAAGCAGCTAAGAGATAAGTTGCTGTTTTTCTGTTTTCTAGTTTAGAAAGATTAGATTAGATTGATTGAATAAGATTGTATTGCCATGAGGGGCTGGTACTATATAAACCGGTCCCTCTACTCTATTTGGTATGCTTGAATAAAGATTGGCAATTGCCTTCATCCCTACCGAGTTCCTTGTCTTCCCCGGGCGTCGCCACGGTGCCGCCTCGCCGGAGAGGACCAGGGCCTCGGCCAGTGACTTCATTCAAGTATCAACTACGTACCTCCGTTCCGACCAACTCGGTTGGAGCCCTTGCCGGTGACAGTTTCATATCATAAACCTGTATTGGACACTGAATTTTGATAACTCCATTAAGATAATCCATTTAACTCTTCGCTGATTTGAAAACTATTATAGTATTATGTCAAAGATGTTAAAACTATCTGAAATTTGAATAACAACGGGGTTTCATGAAACCTTGAGATCATAGGACCTAGGGTTATGTGCCATAAGCTATAATACCCAGGGTTTTGTGCAACTTCAACCACAAAACCTTTTTCTTAATATATCTAAACTGATTCAGGGCATAAATTTGATTCAACAATAGAACCAACGTAGCCAATGTAACCACACTCTCAGGCACTAGTAGATCACATCATAATCTCTGGAACATCTGCAAAGAACAATTCCCATAAATACGACTGACCTAAAAAGTCGCGCACTAGTACAGACCAATTTCAACACGTGCCAGATCTACCGATAAGAATAATCTGGCGATATCCTACCCCGCTAGGGTTCTCCCCGATGCAAGAGGATTCCTAAACAAATCAAGCCCTAGGCCGATCTCACAGAGGTCCAAAGGAGAGCACGAAGGTTACCTCCGAAGGGACCTTCGAGGGTTCTCAGGCGGCGGGGACGTGCGGCAATCTCGCCCGCACTTGTGCCGTCGCGAGGGCTGCAGCGAGATCTTAGGGCTTCGGCGGGCGGTCGGCCTGCGGCTGCACGTGGGAAGGGAACTTCCTAGGATTTATTGGTTCTGGCCGGCGGCGCCACGAAGCGGCGGGCGGCGCGGCCTTCTCCCCGTGGAGGCGGAGCGGAGGAGACGACTTGGTCTGGGCCCAAGGGGATTGGGTTCTGTTTGATTCCGCGAGCATTTCACGGGAAATCGCCATAGAGGCGGCGGCACGAGCCATGGATGGGCCTCAAATTGGGCCTAAACTCCAGGAGGCCGGCCCATCCACATATGTGTGTGGAGATGACGACGGGGCTCGGGCGCTCGGCGGCGGCCGGCGGAGCCCGACGCGGACGCGCTCAGGCCTCCATGCAGCTCCAGCACACAGAAAATGCTGGTGTTTCGCGGGGAACAAGGTAAAATCGCCTTCGCCTGGAAGGAAACGATGCCAACCGCTGGTGGCTCAGGTCCTCCCCTCGCTTCGGTGTAGTTGTCTTCTTCCTGCTTTCTGCTTTTTGCTTCGCTCCCCGCCAACGCCCACGCTAGCCGCCGCCGCCGCCGCCGCCTCGTCCTACCAAACCCTTGCTTTCCAATTTCCAAACCATTTCTTCTTCCTCACTTTGTCTTCGGGAAATCTCCGCCTAATGTGATCAATGAAACGACATCAGCAAGATTTTTTTTAAGAAGATTTCAACCCACGTTACGAACCGGTTTGAAAAGTGGCGATTAAATAACATGAATAGCAGCTGATTTGACTCTTGATGGTTTAACTAAAAGAATTTAGTATTGAAAAATTGATAAACTATTTTAAAACTATTTTTAACAGTTTTTATATGCAGAGTGTTTTAAGAAATTATACAGTTTAATATCGTATTGTAATTTGGTGTTGAGATATAAAGTGATTTGTTCTTTTTTTGTCAACTTAAGTTTTTTGGTTGAATCGGTCAATGCATGTATTAACATGTATCGAGCCAGAGATCTTAAGTTCGAATCTTGGCACGAAATTAAATAAAAATTACAGCCGACTTCTATTACACACTGTCTTCTTTTAGGACAGCTTAAAATAATCACGATTATAATGTAATCCTGATTATTTAATAAGCAGAATCGTGACTGATTCTGATTATTAATTATATTGCTTATTATGATTAATACTTAAGTTGTCTATAATTTTTTTGTGAGGGCATAATCCGTTTATATTTTAATCGTAACTTATCAATAAGTTGTTTCAGAGAGATCCTTAATGTTGGGTTTGATAATCCACTTCTAAGTACTTTAGAACGGGATGTAAACAGCTTTGGTTTTGCCAAATTTTAAACGAGGTAGGATTAGACTAGAGGAGCCGTTGGGATTTCTGCCGTCACTGTCTACCTGACACATTTTGCATACGCAAGTTTTTGTCGACGGGTACTTGTCGCGCGTGCATGCAGCATTTGAGCCATGGAACTTTGTTCGATGTCATGTGATATCACTCGGATGGCCAAACATTATTCCTCCCCTACACCAAAGGGCAGCAACGAGGCAGCATCCGTCGATTCTTCCCGCTGCCGGAGGGCAGCCTCCGCGTTGAAAAGGCGTTAAAACCCAGTGCGCTGTGCGCCCAAGCCGCGGCCAGCTCACGCGTCACTGATCACTTCGCCCCCACCACCCTGGTCTCGGGGCTTAATTAATACCCATTCATCCATATTTAATATGTGCATAAAGTGTTACGTCGAGAAACCATAATTTTCGTTATTGATACGTGTAAATATATAGGTATATCGTTTTGCTTTTTCAACCGTAGCCATAATTA
>KE371374.1:830657-846495 GCA_000418225.1 Zizania latifolia
GGCATCTGCAGCGGCGGCGCCGGGTAGGGGTTATGCTTGCAATCAAGCCATTCTCCAAGGGTGTTTATGTCAAAGTGGAGGGAATGCCTCTTTAAGCTTCTCTTTCTCCCTTCTTTTCCTTCAAGGATTCTTTTGCTCTTGTCCTCTTCTCTTCCTTTCCTTTTTTTTTCAATTATTAACTATTTCGATTTGGCCATTTGGGCCTTTTGATCACAACAAACTTGTTTGATACTATGATGCCTGCTCTTTTGCTTACCCCATTCTGAGATTCTGACCCATAATGCACAGAAAAATAATCAACAGTGAAAGCCATGCTACATGCTATCTCATTTGAGTACATAGATGCATTAGCCCTACCAGTGATTCGTTTAAAATCAATAATGCTGCACCAATTTCTTAGGTGAATGGCTAATAAGTACTTTTGTTGCAAGCTCGGTGGCAACAACTGTACAGCTTCTTCCATTACAGGTCACTCACACTGTCACACATGGCATTTCTGTAAACATGGAAAATATGATGATATGTTGCAGGGAGTAGCACCAAACCTGCCATTGGCAGAGTAAGAGTGTGTTTGGTTGAGCTATAGATTCTAAAAAGGCTACTACGAGCTGTGAGCTATAGAAAAACTGAGAAGTTGTTTGGTTAGAATAACTGTGGATTTCTATTTTGGTAGCTTCTGATGTTTAGTTACATTATTAATATGCAAATTTGTATGTAAATCATTGTAATCAAGAAATTTTGTAATGTTTATACTAAAATTATATCTTTTTGAATTACACTAAAATGATATATTTTACTAAAATTTTACATGAACTGGTATGTTGTAATAGCATGATGGGTAATTTTCGTTCAAAGTTAACTGAGAAGCTGTGAAAGTTAGGATCCTCAGCTTTCAGTTTATACTACGAAAAAGCTGTAGTTTTTGAAAAAGCTGATTGCCCCTAGAACCTATTTAGTTCAGCTTCTAGCTTTTCAGTTAAGAAGCTGATCAGAAAAGCTGAACCAAATCTAAAAAAAAAAGCTAGGAAATTTCCTTCAGCAGCGTTGGCAGTTGCAGACTTGCAGTAGCATCCAAGCATAGCACAGTAGCAGTAAGTGCCACTAAAAGCCCAATGCCAAATGCAAATATTTTGCAGGATTGTCATAGTAAAAGTTTAAATTCAATACCACAGAAACATGAAAGTTTATCTCGTTCTAACCAGAGCCTGTCTCTTCATAACTGTGGCTGAAACAGTTTAATTTCTGCTAGCACCAAGTAAAATTCGGTGTTTCCAAAGAACACTGAGAACCATGCCTTCTTTCTTGCCCATGTTTGATCCTAGTCGACATTGCTTACCGTTTTTCCTAAGATTAAATTTAAGTTTTTCTTTCTGTTCTATAGTTGAGTAGGGTTTGTTTTTTATACTTCCTGTATATAATAATTAGAATAGAGATTACATGTCATTTATGTATATCAGAAACTATATGCATATCAGAAACTTACGTGTAATATGAGATCAAATCTTCCGATTAAATTCGGCATGCAAATATGCGAATATGTTGCTTCTTTCCTATTACTGTGCAAAGCGATAGTGACTTGCACGGATGAGGGGCCATGGCGCCTGCTCGGGGACCGAAGCTACCCTCTCCCATTCGAGCAAACGACGCCGCTTTGGCCTGCACGGAGCAGGCACCTTGCTCTTTCGGGCCATCCATGCCGGCACCAAGCAGAATGATGAGCCAGCCATGGAGACAGCTGCTGCCGGCGTCAAGCAACGCTTTGGATTCCAGCGAGGAGTAGCCCTAAAGCCGGGAAAAAGACCGAGACGCTGCACATGACATGTCTAGTGGGCGTACCGTACTCCGACCGCTGGAACACGGCGCGCGCGCGCGCGTCGGGGAAAGCGTCGCCGGTGTTGGTCGGCCCACCCACGACGGCGCCGACGAGGAGGTTCGGATTGGGCGCCGACACCGACGGCAGCGAGCTCGCCCGGTGGTGGATCCGCCGCGGGAATCGATCCCCGTACCCCCACAATGTACGACATCCGCCGATGTCGCCCACCTGCAAGCAAATGAGTCGGTCCGTTTCGCGGCGATCCGAAAAGGCAGCGGCCGAGGAGGAGAGAACTCACCAGCGAGGCGGAGGGAACGACAGCGACGTCACGTGCTGCATGATGCTGCTGCCCACCTCGAACAGCAGGAGCAGGCCACCTGCATGAACACACGTATCAAAACCAAGCGTGGTTAATTAGGCCCAAACCAAGATAATTAAGCGTGCTCTAAACCTTAAACCTTACAGGATCTGGATCTGGGATGATTAGCAGGGGCGAAGCCCTATTGTTCACTGTGGTGCATGCACCCACTCAAAAAACAAATCAGTTATTATATACATATTTTGATCATTTCAATCAGTTTAATATAATGCGTCCCTCCTCGCAGTGTAATTAATAATTTATTTAAGAAATTCAACTTATATCAATTTTGCTCTATTTTGCTTTAGATTCGCTATTAATGATAAATGATTAGAGATGTCCAGAACGAGGGTGCAGATGAAGTTGTCAGCGTTTACCCGGAATGACTGCAAGTACTCGTCCTTCCCGATCTCCTGGAAATTAATTAAAACGAACGATCATTAGTGGCCAATCAATCATCCGGTACAGTGTGGACGGACAGTCTCAGCTTGACACTGTTTAATTGTTGATTAATCTATATACAAAATCCCTACTAACATCAATATTTCAAAAATATGTTTATAGTATTGGTATGAGATGTTTTTTATTTGCAAGTTTCGGGAGGTATCTTCCTAAAATTTAATATGTACATATATCATATTATACTCTTTTTTATGAGTTTTATATATCTTTTGCTATAAATTTTTTTAATGATGTAATATTTACACAAGAACATATATCATATTCCTATTTTTTTCTCAAAGGGGTTTTTATACGGGATATACAAAATATATTAGTCTCCAAATTCACTTATAGCGTTTCATTTTATAAAGGTTTTTATTATATAAGTTGAAATGAGAAGCGACAATCAATAGTATCATTTTCTCCTTATACGAGTTTTACCAGCATATTAGTAGTATTGTCATATTTTCCTCAAGAATGTTATTGAAGGAAAATTTAGTTATATGAAGAGGTAGTGTTGAAGAACAATAGGTTCAACCATCGGGAGTTCCTTCGAATGAAGAGATTAGTAATTAGATATCTTTTGGAGAGATCTTCTCGTGAGTAGACACATCTTCTATGGGTATAAATACATACATGTATCAATAGAAACGAAATAGTGATTTCAGTAATTAATCACATTCTCAAAGAATCAGAACACAAATAGCCTTCTCCTAAAAAGCTTCCATCCGCTGCTGAAAATGATGCCAGAGTTATTATAGCTTGACCGGCGCTGTCAGAAAGAACACACGGCAACCGGAAGCTGTGCTCTGAAACCTTTTTCAGTCACACCCCAGAATTTCACCGGAATTTCCAGGTTCATTTTAATTAATGCAGTGCTATGAAATTAGATTATCGAGAGAAATCAGATCAAATTAAATGTTAGAGTAAGAAAGATCTTACAACCATGATAGACTAGAAATAAAACATAAAACACCCTAGATGAGCGCCAAAACGAAGGGTGCAATAAGGTACTTCCCAAATCTGTTCAAGAAAACCAAACCCCCAAATATCTCACATTTCCTTCAGAAAATTAAGAATGCTAACAAGAGCCAAAATGTCCATCCACCACTCCGGTTGTGATTCTTTTGAACAACCAGGAACAAACCTGATATACTACTGCCTCCTGCCCCGACCTTTCTTTGATTGCTGCTGTTCTGCCTGTTCCTTCCCTGATACATCACTTATATCAGCTGCAAAATGGAAAGAGTAGGAATTTAAAATGGTGTAACAGTTTAGTGCTTCATATAGAATGATTGTAGCTCTGAAGAAAACAATAAATATACCATCAGGTCCATGAGTCATGAGAGTAAAAAAGATGGTGTTCAGTTTTTCCATCTTCTTTGCGTCCTGAGCTTGATTTGTCTTAAACTTCAAGCACTGCAGACAATGCATTTCAGTCAGCAAAGCAGTTCTTATTTCGATCATAGTTCATGCTACATGCAGCTGACACCAGAATATTAGAACAATTAGCTGCTACCAACATAATATTAGTGTTCATTGCAGGATCCCAGCAGAACATCTACAACTGCACAAACCATAAAAAATGGGCTTTCAAGCAAGTAGTAGTAACAAGCTATGCATTGAATTTATTCCAGAGTTTTGTCAGTTAAAGTTCACAAATGCACACTTGCTACAATTACAAAAAGACAGGCAGTAAAAGCATCTCTGTGCCCTTTAGATAAATCATGGGCTGTTACTGTTCGAATTCTGTGGCGAGTGTGTATCTACATGGGTATCCTTCACTCAGAGTCTTTGCCTTGTCCAGCAGTTGGCCTCTACAATACAATAATTTTGGCTTTTTGTGGAATTATTACAGTGACATCTATCATAGTAGTGCCAGGAGCACAGAAACTAACATCTATCCTTTATACTTGTATTCTTGCCTCTTGAACAGCATATATCACAGACAACAAGCAGCATACAATGATTAATAAATGCAGTCAGGGGTCATAGAGGACAACCATACAATGGTTAGAAAATCTGGGGTCATAGAGGACAAGCATACAATGGTTAGAAAATCTGGACTACAGTATGTAGAGAAACAGGTATATAATTCAGATGTTTAATATCCTGTTTCACATTCACCAGCCAACTAAATAATATCTGAAGTATTACAATGAGAACAAACATATGTTTTGTTCTTTCAGGTCAGATGCATCTGTACAGTAGGATTGAATAACACATACTAAAGATATGCATAAATGGACAAAGCAATTAATGGAGTCTAAAAGAGGAAACATTGACAACTGAAATCTAAAAATGGACAGTTTGGTTAGAGATGCAAATTTGTTGGCCATGGCCCATGCAATCCAACTAAAAGCTCCCTCTTCTATAAACAGCAGTACAAATTAGGTACAAATTTGTAAACTAAATGAACTAGTGTGAGCCAACCAAATGAATTAGCATGGGCTGACCCACTTGCATCCCTAGGTTTGGTCCAACGACAACAGCTTAACAATGCAATAATAAAATTTGACACTTGGTTAAACATATTTACTAAAAAAGGAGCCTTGAAAAAACAAATGATTCCTTTTGAAGTTCTTTCTAATGTCATCTACTGCATACTTATCCCAGCAGAGGACATTCTTCACTCAATTCCGTTTAATTGTCACTTAAAAACTACATGTATAGGCCGACTATGGTTTATAACCAAATACATTAAAATGATTCTTCCTTGAATAACTATGGCAATTCATTAAAATGTTATAAATCTATTCAAGCATTGCAACGTCCATGAAGGAATTTGCACTAGCACCTCTCAGGCCATAATCCGTACCAATTCCTCGAATTGTTGGGCACAATCAGATGCACAACTATATGGTTAAATTTGATAGCAATGTAATATGCTTGGGTGACTCCGCTCTAGAATAGTACAATTGGCAAGCATGGCCCAACCAGGGTTCAGGTAACTGTTCTGGACCCAGAAACCAGCCCAGCCTAGACATCCAGTTACCTCGGTAACCGGTCGGTCACCGGCCCAAACCGCACAAAATTCGAAATTCAAAATTTTGAACCGAGCAATTTGGCTCGGTAACAACTCGGTTTGGAGTGGTTACTGACGCTAGTTACCGAACAGTTTGGCATTGATAACCAGGTTAGTCGGTAACCAATCAGTTTGTGTCAAACATCGATCAATTTTTAAAAAATGTACAGAAAAATATCATAGAAAACTTCAGAAAAAATATAAAATTATAGGCTATAGGAAAAATCTAGAAAAAATGTAGGAATGTAAAGAAAATTTGTAATACAATGATAACAATATTTTGCACGATATTTATTGTTTTCTGGTTGAATTAAATGGTAGAGAACCACAAATTTAGTAATGTCATTTTGTGAAAAAAATTTAAAAAACAAAAAACTAGGCTATTGGGCCAGAAGAAAAAATATTTTATTATCTTTACCGATCTTGTTGTGCTCCAAAACCATTCTAGATTTGAATGTTTTTAAAAAACCATCATAAATCACCCAGTATTTATAGGATTTTTTTCATATTGTTTCTAAAATTTTCAATTTTGATTTTGAATTTTGAATGAACCAGTCGGTTAGCCCATACCGACTGGCAGCGGACGCACGGTAACAGCTCAGTTACATTAACCCTGGGCCCAACACACTCAAGAAAAACTAGAGAGAAACAACCATTTAACATAGTCACTTAAGTTATTTACGAACAATCTATCTAAACAATTAGAAAATATACTACTGCTAGCAATAACAGAATATCTGAAGTCCCAACAAACACCAATTCGACAAAGATATATAATATAGTTTGGATATGCATGTATAAGGGCTGCAATAGCATACATGCTTATGTAAACCAGCCCCACCTAGGATTTCACAAATATAATAAAAATATTCCAAATCACAGATTAACAAAACAGTACCGTTCATTAAAGAATTAATCAAATAAAGTAGATCATACTACCTCCATTCTAAAATAGATGACGTTTTGAACATCGACGTAGTCTCCAATGCACATGTTTGTATGCTACCTTTTCTACTTATATATTTGTAAAAAATATAAAAAATAACCATATGAACATATTTTTAATGAAAAAACTGCTGATATCATTTATATATATAATCCTAATATTTTTAATATACTAATGATTTAAAAATTCGAGGTTTGGCTGCAAGCAATCTAGGACGTCATCCTTTTGAGAATGGAGATAGTACTTCATATGATGTATGACAAAAATTAACCAGTGAGCACAAGCGTACTTCCTTCCTAAACAACAATCATTAGTCTTAAGTAGAATGGAAAAGCAAGCATAGCCATATTTGGGTAACTAGAGCAGTATACATAAAATGCCTGCTAGCCTTCCAACAAAAAACTCAACGTCTAAGTGACGATCAGTATCCATTACAGTTTCATATGCAACTAGTGCTTACTATATATTCTCTATTTCGCAACAAGTTTTCCGTGGAATCAACCTAGCATGATGGGCCTAAATTAAACATTTCCTCACAAGAGATGCTACCATTGCATTTTCAGGATGTGCATTGCCAGCGGCGGATCCAGCGGGGGGCAAAGGGGGCGCGCGCCCCCCTACTGGACGACGGAACCATGTATATATTACTGCTAATCAGCTGCATGCATGTGTACTGTTTGGCAGTGGCAGAGCCAGATATAAATTTAGGGGGACTGGACGAACTACAAAATTATAATTATAGATAAAATTGAAAATATACGAAGGTTCAGAAAAAACATTATACCAAAAAAACTATAACAGTAAGTCGTGATATTCAATTATTCTTCATGAGAATTGTGAAGCAATCTACTCAACAATATTCAAAATAATAAATTATTAATATAACAATGATATCAAATTTTACAATTTATGAAAAATAAAATACAATGAGCTTACCATTAAATTTTATTTAGGCACCAACATTTGTCAATATTTCATATCTTCCAAGCATCTTACATTTTTTATTCTTAATAATTTGAATCATCTCTTTCTCGTTATAGCAAATCATCAAGTCATTTTTTCATATTGAAAATATATTCCAATAAAAAACAGAGAAGTGTATATTAAAAAGATTAATTAAACCTATATGAAACACAAAGTACAACAACGACAGTCTACATAAATCATCGCATCTAATTCAATCTATACATTAATACATAATATATGTTGTCTTTTTTAAACACAAACTAAAATCAACGGTTACCTTAACACAAAAAAGCAATGGGCAGCAGCAAACAGCCAAACAGTACACACGCATGCAGCTGATTAGCAGTAATATATACAATGGTTCCGTCGTCCAGTAGGGGGGCGCCCCCCTTGCCCCCCCCCCGTTGGATCCGCCGCTGCTGTTTGGTTGTTTGCTGCTGCCCATTGCTTTTTGTGTTAAGGTAACTGCTGATTTTAGTTTGTGTTTAAAAAAGACAGCATATATTATGTATCAATGTATAGATTAAATTAGATGCGGTGATTTATGTAGACTGTAGTTGTTGTACTTTGTGTTTCATATAGGTTTAATTAATCTTTTTAATATACACTTCTCTGTTTTTTATTGGAATATATTTTCAATATGAAAAAAATGACTTGATGATTTGCTATAACGAGAAAGAGATGATTCAAACTATTAAGAATAAAAAAATATATAATGCTTAAAAGACATGAAATATTGACAAATATTAGTGCCTAAATAAAATTTAATGGTAAGCTCATTGTATTTTATATTTCATAAATTGTAAAATTTGATATCATTGTTATATTAATAATTTATTATTTTAAATATTATTGAGTAGATTGTTTCACAATTCTCGTGAAGAATAATTGAATATCACGACTTCCTGTTATAGTTTTTTGGTATAATGTTTTTTCTGAACATTCGTATATTATCAATTTTATCTATAATTATAATTTTGTAGTTCGTCCAGCCCTCCTAAATTTATATCTGGCTCCACCACTGTGCATTGCAATGAGTCCAAGGGCCCTGCAGAAGCAGTATTTCTCAAGGCGACTGCTACTATGCATCCAGATAACCAGATCACACAACCAATGAATAATTTCAAACGAATGAATTATCTCAAACGACACAACGAAATCCTTCGTAGGAAATCGATCTATCGGTGAACAGAATCGACCAGAAGTTCAGAACCCTCCATCAGATCAACTCTAGTAACTCGTAACAAGTATTTCGTGTGGCACCAGTGATCTAGGTAAACTAAACAAGTCCAGGCAAAAGTTCGAGCCGAATACCTGATGGTTGTCGGTGACCTTGAGCACGAGCTTCCCCTCGCTGTGCCGGTACTTCACCACGTAGCGGGTCTGGAGACAACACCGCAGCGGAGATTAGATCGGGAGAGGAGTCAGGAGGAAGCGGGAAGCGGGAAGCGGGAAGGGATCGGACGAGGGGAGGGTAGGATCGGTGGTGGGCGTACGGTGTCGGGGTGGTTGCGGAAGAGTTCCACGGACTTGCTGACGAACTCGTCCCACGATTCGAAGTACACCATGGCTGGGGCGGCGCGGCGCGGGCGCGATGTGGTCGAATCTGGGCTCTCCGCCTCCGGTGGTGGCCTCCGCGGCTGCGAATAGGGTTCGCTGCACTGCTCCGACTCCGGCCGGGTTGTGCGCCGTCGCCCGTCGGGGTGGACTCGCGTGAGGAAGGAAGGAGTTGAGTCTCTCGTTTCACGACGGGTTTGGAGCAGATGGGCAACACGAGGGGATAATGGGCTATGCCCGAGGCCATTGCACTCGAGCAGGGCCTTGGGCCACATAAATGGGCCGAATCTTTGGGCCCACACAAATGGGTGGTATCTTTGGGCCCATTTATGCCCATTACTCGTCGCAACGCAAGTTGGCGAGTGGCTCGAGTACGGCCTTCGGTTCGGCGGGCGGGTGTCACGTGCATCGAGCCAGGGCTCTGGATTGTTCCCTGCTACACACTAGAAAATTCGCAAAAACGAGAAGCGATTTGGAGGGAAACAGGAGGCGCGAAACCTGAAAATTCCTCTCCTCTCGCCCTGTTTTGCCGCGCTCCTGTTTCGGTGAATCCACGTCCCGTTCGATCTATCTGCACTTGGTCTGCCTTTCAGCCTCCATTGCGACAAAGACTGCAGATGGTACAGCGTACAACCAGGCCCTAAACAACAAACCGCGCACATCTGGTGGTATACCACGACACGTTGTCACGTAACAGGCCCGGAAGCTGGATGAAATCAGCTGCGAGCCTGAACCTTTCGATTCCATCACCGGTGTGGGCGCTTTGCTGCCATACAAAAACATGAGGCCACTCTTGTGCCATGATCACACGGAACTGGTCTTTAATCTCACGTAAAACAGCATTACACATGGCATTTTCGTTTCACGCTGCTGTAGTGCAGACTGCTACCCCCATGCCCAGGAGAGACCAGGGCCACTCGAGGTGTAGTACACTGGTACTCAGTAATTAACAATAGAGATAGAATCACTAAAACTAAAATTCTTCTATCCAACTGAAAGTTACAGCCTGGCCAGAGATAGAATCACTAAAACTAAAATTCTTCTATCCAACTGAAAGTTACAGCCAGGCCAGCAAATCTGGCACATCACAACCCGTCGCCAGCAGATGGTCCTGCGGTCACCTAAAACCCTAATCTATCTCAAGTCCCAACACTCTTATCCCCAAGACATTTCACCGAATACCTTGGCTCGCTCCTAAAATCCTAATCCATCTCAAGTCCCAACCCTAATCCCAACCCCCTTATTCCCAAGACATTTCACCGAATACCTTGCTGCGATCCTAAAACCCTAATCCATCCCAAGTCCAAACTCTCTTATCCCCTAAGACATTTCACCGAATACCTTGGCTGCGCTCATAGACTGGCATGTGTCCGTGCAGATATTTCGTCGAACACTTTAGTTGTGCACACTTTGGCTAAGGAATGAAATCCATTTCGTCAAACACCTTGTGTGCAGATGATGAGCAGCTAATTTATTAAGAAATAATAACTTTGATTCATTGCATTACATCACAAACAAACAAGAGCTAAGAACACAACTAATACTAGGGAGTACCACGCACATGTATTGCTACTACTACTAGGACTAGTAATTTAAGGGCAAATGCAAGCGACGGTGATAGTAGAAGATGTACAAGGAGATGGCATATCAGAAGTCCTCGTCGATGCTGAAGACGTGGTTGCAGGAGGCACCGCCGTTGAGGTTGGACATGACGGAGGCCTTCTGGTAGTCGCCGACGCGCTTCTCGAAGAAATTGGTCTTGCCCTGCAGGGAGATGAGCTCCATCCAGTCGAAGGGGTTGGTGACGTTGTACATCTTCTTGCAGCCGAGCGCCATTAGGAGGCGGTCAGCGACGAACTCGATGTACTGGCTCATGAGGTCGCCGTTCATGCCGACGAGCGCGACGGGGAGAGCGTCGCAGACGAAGTTCCTCTCGATGTCGACGGCTTCGGCGACGATTGCACGGACGCGGGCCTCGTCAAGCTTGCCGCGGAGGAGGTCGTAGAGGAGGCAGGCGAAGTCGCAGTGCAGGCCCTCGTCGCGGGAGATGAGCTCGTTGGAGAAGGTGAGGCCCGGCATGAGGCCACGCTTCTTGAGCCAGAAGATGGCGCAGAAGGATCCCGAGAAAAAGATGCCCTCGACGCAGGCGAAGGCGACTAGGCGCTCGGCGAAGCGCTCACCGCCGTCGATCCAGCGCATGGCCCAGTCGGCCTTGCGGCGCACGGCGGGAACGGTGTCTATGGCGCGGAAAAGGCGGTCCTTCTCGACGTCGTCGCGGATGTACGTCTCGAGCAGCAGCGAGTACATCTCCGAATGGATGTTCTCGATGGCGATCTGGAAACCGTAGAAGGCGCGCGCCTCGGCGACCTGCACGTCGGACATGAACCTCGACGCGAGGTTCTCGAGCACGATACCATCAGAGGCGGCGAAGAAGGCGAGCACGTGGGAGACGAAATGGCGCTCGTCGGGGGACAGCGTGGTGTCCCAGTGGCGCGCGTCGGAGGAGAGGTCCACCTCCTCCGTCGTCCAGAACGACGCCACCGCCTTCTTGTAGAACTCCCAGATCTGAGGGTACCGGATGGGGAACATGGAGAAGCGGTCCGACGACTCCGCCAGCAGCGGCTCCTCCAGGTCGCAGGCGGGCACCAGCGTCGGCGCGGCCGGCATCTTCGTCGTTGTCGCCGCCGCACACACGAATCGGGGTGGTTTTGGGGTCGGGCGATTTGGGGACTCCGTGGGCTCAGCGTGGGGAACGGTGGCAAGGTGGGGAAGGGGCATTTATAGGGGCGGAAGAAATTTGCGGCGGCGGGGGGATTTTGAATTGGAATGGATTTGGCGGTGGCTTGCGAGGGAAGAAGCTCCGGATAACGGAGGGAAGGAGAGGACGCGCGCCGCCGACCCGCCGTGCCGGGGAAGATGGGAAGATGCAGAATGGCGCAACGGGCAGCAACGGCCAACAGGAGAAAGGGCAGGCCCATAGCCCAAGATTGCTCAGACGGCCGGAAAACCTCAGGCCTTGTTTAAAACTTTGGTTGGGCTTCATTTCCAGCCCATCCACTTGTATATGCTGAAATATAGGATTTTTTAAATGGTTATTTTTTATTTGAAATTGTAATGATGTGCTGACTTTTTGAGAAATTACAGATCGAGCTAGACACCTATCGACTGCTGGTCCATCAATTTGTGCTCTATTGATGACTCTATCGATGAACCAACGGTCGATAAAAGCCAAATCGTACCATCGAGCTCCTGTCGATCATTAGTTAGTCCGCAGGAGTGTCCATGCCACTCTATCGACCAACCAATAGTCAACATGAGCCTTTATATGTAGAGGTCAAACAAACCCCCTCCTTCACGCTCTCGCTTTGTCTCTTCACTGTAAACTTCCTCCAAAATCATAGTCATAATCAAAATACAAAAACTAAATTATTTTTAAATAAAAATGGAAAAAAAATAAAAATAAAAACTCTGACTACTATAGATTGGTCAACAAGACTCCTATCAATCAAGTGTGATCGACATGGGTCTGTTAACCAAAGCTTAACCCATGTGGATTGACCAACGATTGACAAGGGTCCTGACGATAAACTATAGGTTAATAGAACCCTTGTCAACTATTAGTTGATCGATAGGAGTCTAGGTTTATTTTTTTTAAAGTCGGTCCATTATTGTAATTCTAAATAAAAAACAATTATTTTTAAAAAATATGGCCCATACACATATAGGCTGGGGTTGAACTTTGAAGCCCATCCAAAAGTGGACCTAATGGACTTAGACTGGTCCGAGTTTACGCAATTTTCGGCCGAAAAAAAGCCGTGCCTGGCCCGGCCCAGCCCAAGAAACACTAATCTTTTTTTTTCGGAAACGCTAATCTTAATGAGCCAAGGCATTAGTAGTTCGGCATGGAGACACATTATTATTTCGAGTTACTTGAACCGCAGTTGAGCAAAAGCCATTCTTGCAGCCATCGCCATGGTTAGACTTGATCGAATCCCCTGCCAAATTCCCAACGAATTCTCGTTTTATGAACCAAGGAGAGACAAAACCATAAAAGAAGTGTCGCAAAGTGAGCACGAGTACACAAACAATTCTACAACAACCACAGCTACCACACCTGCACACATAGATCATATATTTCCAATTCAATTCTTCCCCAAATTTTAAAACTTCCACGCCTTTTCCCACACGATTAGCTTCAACAATTCAATCACTTCACCCAATCGAAAAGCAAAACACCTAAATTTTTATCAAATTGAAAAAAAAAAACATCCAGACTTGCAGGCAATGCCATACACGCCCGATGTCACTTGCTATAAAAAGACACGGCCATGCTCCATGCAACGTAGGCCAAGAATCACCAGCTTTGTGTCACACACACGCGAAGGGGGAAGGAACAAGAGGAATCAGCAATGGCAGCTCTCGCCGTAGTCGCCGCCGTTGCCGTTCTTGCTGTCGCAGTCGTCACCGGAGGCAGCGGCGCGGTGGCCGCAGCCAAGGGCCCGGTGATCTACATCTTCGGCGACTCGATGTCGGACGTCGGGAACAACAACTACCTGCTCCTCTCCCTGGCCAAGTGCGACTACCCCTGGTACGGCATCGACTACGCGAGTGGCTTCCCCACCGGGAGGTTCACCAATGGCAGGACCATCGGAGACATCATGGGTAAGCCGCCGGAGCCAACCATACGACTGATGTTTCGTCTGTTGATGCATGTGTGAATTGTGATGTTTCGTCTGTTGATGCATCCGTGCGTGCAGCTGCCAAGTTTGGGGTGCCGCCGCCGCCACCGTTCCTGTCGCTGTACATGACCGACGACGAGGTGCTCGGCGGCGTCAACTTCGCGTCCGGCGGCGCCGGCCTCCTCAACGAGACCGGCATTTACTTCGTACGCCGGCCTGGACGACGACGTGTTTCTTTTCATTGCACTTCAGAAGATTAGTTCACTCTTGCTGTTCAATTTGCAGGTCCAGTACCTGTCGTTTGACAACCAGATATCGTCGTTCGAGAAGATCAAGAACGCCATGATCGCCAAGATCGGCAAGAAGGCCGCCGAGGAGGTGGTCAACGGCGCCATCTTCCAAGTCGGACTTGGTGGGATTTCTTCATTTCGGCCAGTCAGTTTGTGATTGGGATTAGTGATCAATCTGACACTGGGTGACGTTGCATTGCAGGGAGCAACGACTACATCAACAACTTCTTGCGACCGTTCATGGCGGACGGCATCGTGTACACGCACGACGAGTTCATCGGCCTCCTCATGGAGACCATGGACCGGCAGCTCACGGTAAGAATCAATATCCCGTCGTCGTTTGGAACGTGTTGCATTTGGGCTAATGGGGTTTTGTTGTTGCAAGCAGAGGATGTACGATCTCGGCGCGCGCAACGTCTGGTTCAGCGGGCTGGCGCCGCTCGGCTGCATCCCGTCGCAGCGCGTCCTCTCCGACGACGGCGGGTGCCTGGACGACGTGAACGCGTACGCGCTGCAGTTCAACGCCGCCGCCGGGAACCTCCTCAAGGGCCTCAACGGCAAGCTGCCGGGGGCGCGGATGGCCCTGGCCGACTGCTACTCCGTCGTCATGGAGCTCATCGACCACCCGCAGAAGTACGGGTTCAAGACGTCGCACACGTCGTGCTGCGACGTGGACACGACGGTCGGCGGCCTGTGCCTGCCGACGGCGCAGCTCTGCGACGACCGCACCGCGTTCGTGTTCTGGGACGCGTACCACACCTCCGACGCCGCCAACCAGGTCATCGCCGACCGCCTCTACGCCGACATGGTGAGCGCCGGCGCCGTGCAGCGAAAGGGGAACGACACCATCATCGTCGGCGCGTCGCCCTCGACCACCTACGCCGCGCCGCCTCCCAAGCCTTAGCCGACAAACAGATCGATCGACCACCGCGCGCCCAACGCCAGCGCCTTTTCGTATCGCCCTCGCCGTTCGTGGCTCCAGCTCCAGTCACATTAATCTCCATTATTGGATGAGTTAAGCAAGAAGTGAAAGCTCTAATGTCGCGATTGTTTCAACGTTTTTCGAGGCAAAAATCATGCAATGAGATGCTTTACGTACGTAACTGCATGCAGCAAGAATCCGACGCTTTGACAGCCTCTGTGAGTCCCATTAATATTGTTGAGTTCAGTTCTCATTTCTCACATCAACAGGTCAACTCCATCACAGATTCACAGAGCAATCGAACAAGAGTGTGTAACACCCCGCCGTCCCCATCGCATCTGTGCAAATCATGCATACTAAATCGATCAAATTGGCTGCGATTGCAGCGACGAGTATGATGGGCAGCTTCCCGAGCGCGGCCATGCGTGTTGAGCGCCGCCTCGAAGAAGCCGGCCTGGTTGTCGGCGACATCGCCGGAGCAGTGTTAACCTAACCACGCACGGCGTGCGAGAGCAGTAACCGACTGGACGCACGCCGCTACTGCTCGATCAGTGACGGTTACCGACCGCACTAGATCCAGCTGCTGTAGAAGCGGTTACATAGCGTCGATAACCGCTCGATAAGTTGCCCTAGTCGCTCAGTAAGCTTCGGTAACCGATTAGCAGAGTAACCCTATAGTCAATCTCAATTCCAACGTTGCGATTTATGAAATTGTTATAATGTGTCGTTTTAGCTCATGATAGTGTAATAATGTTATATTTTGACAATTTGGTTTGATTGCTGCATTGTGTCCTTTTAGCTTAAATGGCTGCTTGTACATGTGTAGAATACCTAGATTGTG
>KE371374.1:846794-857524 GCA_000418225.1 Zizania latifolia
CTGCATTGTGTCCTTTTAGCTTAAATGGCTGCTTGTACATGTGTAGAATACCTAGATTGTGAACTCTTGAAGTAAGTGAAGGTGTTGGACAATGTTGTTTGGGAGCGTGACATGGGCATGCATCCTAGGTGGAAGTGTACAAAATTGTCACAAAGAGAAGAATGTTGGAGGGGCGACATGATCAAAGAAGCACCTAACGGGATGGAGTTCACAGGTGACACATTGTAATAATATACCACTAGATGTATGTGATTTCTTTCGTCATGAATTGGATAGAATTAGTACAAGGACATCATCACATCATGATAAGAGGTTCAAGAGAGAGAGGACAATTGGAGATGATAGGTCCCGTAGAAGATATGTTCATATCCATGATTTCAGTGGTGATATGATGCCAATGACAAAGAGCGGATGCAGGCTGCCATTATAGTATCTAGGATGGGGGTTGTCGATGTGCGAACACCATTAGCGAGAATCCGGGTGGACCCACTTTGTGAGTCCGGCCAAGGGGTGGGGAGTTGTGACCACTCGATCATGTGAGAAGATGAACATGTGGAGTTTAGACATGTTTACACCATTGAGAAACATACCACCATACACTTACGTGATGGACCCTTTTGGAGGTGAGGATGCCTCATGAGAGGTTGGCAAGATCTAGCTTGGTCTTTTGATTAAGTCTAGATCAGATGTGGTTCGCCTAGGGATCGGTTGACTATATCTAATCAATCTCTATTTGCTTTACTATGTCTTTTGTGGTTTTGCTCTCCCCTTTCATGGATATGGTCATCCCCTTTTATACACACGTGGTACCACAACAACCGAACCGAGGAAGCTATATAGTAGCTAAATATCATGGTCCAAGGCTAGACTTTAGGCGCATGTTTTCTTCCTTCGAGTGGTCCAATGCTAGACTTTAGGCGCATGTTTAACTATATAGTAGCTAAGTATCATCCCTATGACTAACATGCGCTTGCTATCACCCACAGTGGCCGCTCCTAAGGGTCCACCTATCGATGTCCAGGTGTAGCAGGTAAAAATGTTGTTGGGCCTAGTGGATGACGTGGAGCTAAAGGCGTCGATCTACAGGCCATGTTGGCCTGTTATGGGAAATTGGTGTGGGTCATCCTATCGCTCACCTATAGTAGTGGTTACCTGTCACTTCACCATAAATGGTAAGTCGTGCGATGGTCAATACGAGATAACATTTTCCGTCACAGCACATTAATTGTTCTGCTAGACTAAGCCCTGAGCTCGACACTCACAGCGGCGGCACACGAGCCACGTGAATTCGGGGCGAGGAGCTTAGGGACCTGAAGGTTGAGACACCCTACTCAGGGCCCGTCTCCTGTAAAAGGCATAGTGCGGGGTTCTAGGCTAGAGCTTGGGTCGCACAGCTTGGGACCTTGTACTCTTTTATGGAGAACCTCATCGGTTGCCGGTGCTCGAAAACTAGTGATGTGACACCAATTCACTTTGTGTCTGATGGGGATCTTGGGTCCTAGATCACTGACACTAGCATTCTAGATTCGTGAAAAAGTAACACATTCTTGATGTACAAAATAAAAGTTGTCTAGTTGCATATTTTATAGATTCTCAATCCACTGTAATTGAACACAACTATAAAGTTATATAATAATCACATACCATATACTCCCTCCGTCCCATAATATAGCAATTTAGTATCAGATGAGATATTTCATAGTACAACGAATCTGGACATCACTGTCCAGATTCGTTGTACTATGAAATATCACATCTAGTATTAAATTGCTATATTATAGAATGGATGGAGTAATATATAAATGAATAAGTGATATTAATTCGATTGTTTTTCTTAACTAGCTTTTATACGATTCACAGCTCATGTATAACTTCTCATGATATACGGTTCAACCAAAAAAACCTCATACCAAAACGTGACGCCATCTGGTGTCGGTGTAGTCTGGGCCTTATTTGATTGGAAGAGTTTGTGACTGGTTAGCTTAGCAGGCCTTCCCTTTTCTTATTTTGGAGTTAGGCAGATGGGCCTGAGATAAATGGGCTATGCTGGCATGGAATGGATTTAGGTGACCTTGACAAAATTTATTGAAAACTTTTGTTTTCCATGGTCTTTTCAAAATCTTTGCCTTTTCTGGATTATACTCAAGACGAGCACCAATAGGGTGGGCGGACCGAAATTTCGGTCCGATTTTTTCGGTTATTTTAAATTTCGGTTTTTCAATATTAGGACCCGAATTATCCAGCATAAAAGCATGCACCGAAAATTCGGCTACCCGAAATTTCGGTTCGGTTTTTGGTTTTACCCAAATAGACCAATTTTTTTCTACATCAAACAAATAGCACAACACCAAGTAGCAAGCAACAAGTAAATAGGCCGATTTAACATTCAAGTTTAGCACTTCAGTAGGAATGCAACAGACCAAACAACATATAAATAATTTAAGTATAGCAGATTTCAATAAATAGTATAATTACATCATTTCAAGGCACATGAGATAGAAAAATAACAGAGTTGCATAACTAATTAAGTTTAATAGTTCAAATAGTGAAGTACTTGAATAGTCAATTTATCATGTATCCAAGTAGACTTGCTTGCTTGTGTTTAGGCTAATTCGGTTTTTTGGAGGCTATACCCAAAATACCTGAATAAAATTCGGTTTTCTGGACTCTATACCCGAAATACAGTCCGAATTACTCTATCTCGGTTTTTTCAAGTTCGGTCTTGGTTTTTTTTGCTCGGTTTCTGGTCTTGTTTTTTTTTATACCCACCCCTCGGCACCACGTAACTGCACGCATCATCACTTATCCACACTGTATACGGTCCTTACATAATGTCCTGTAGCAAATTTTCTGCTAAAATAAATCAAGCAAACTAACAGGTCAAACTAGCCTTTCACGAAGGTCTCATCAAACGAACGATAAAACGTCATTCCGGGACGACGTTCTCCCGCAGGCCGCAGCAGCTGAAAAATACATTATACATATCCTATCTGTTTTCTTTGCATATCTTCTTGGTCATGCGGACCGGGACACGGCAACTTTCACGCGTAAGAAACATTACTAAAATCTGGTGTGGGTTGGATGGAGGCAGAGAGGCCATGGACCCGGAAGCAACCGAGCAAGTTGACCAATAAAAAACACAAATCTGCACGGTTTTTTAGTAACATTTCGTCCTGGCATTTTTCGCGTACGGCGCCACATTGTCACAGGCTCCAGTGCTCTACCGTCGGCGGAGCAACTGGAATATGCCTTCCGGCAGGGACGACGGACAGGCGTAATAACAGCAGATCACGGGCTGATCAGCGTGGACGAATGACTGGAGTATCCCTGCATGCCACCCACCAGCTCGGTGGCCAAGGGACTGTTCAAAAATCACCTCAACTTGGTGGATTTGTGTCACTAGTCCATGGTTGGAGACACGCTACTGTTTGGAGTTGCGTTGTTTTTATATCTACAGTGATGTCATCAGCATCATGTTTGTGTGTTTTTGGGTAAACCGCCACCACGATGTTACTAAAATATGTAGTACTTAGAACTTATGATTTTTTTAGAAAAAACTAGCAGAATGCCGGCACAATAAAACAAAATCTAAACGTTTTATATCACCCAACTCTGTATGAATTGGTAGTAACTATATTTAGATGATCTCCTAAGACCAAAACCCATCACTAAAGATGAAAAAATTTCAATTCCCATCGTACTAACAGTAGTTTAACTTACCACCTTTAAGACAAAAATTTTCCAATTCCCTTCATACTAACAGTAGTTTAACTTACCACCTTTAAGAATTTAGCATTTTAAAAATTACGGTACTCTGGCCAGTTTAAGCAGATCAGGGAATATTGTGTAGGACATGGTTATTTACTCACAGATTGTTTATTAGTCCAATAGGATGCAACCACCCTCGTGTACTATTGGATTTGAACATTCTATATTTCCATTGTGTCATAGACATTTAGATTCGATCGTTGAGATACAAGATCACAACCCACTACGAACTATTTAGGTAGATGTAATCAAATCATCTATCCTTTATTAGTGATGTAGTGAGTCAAAAGCATAGTATGATGAGAATGGTGTCAAACATGAGACGTTATAATGCATGGCTAAGAGACTAAGGGTACATCAATCCCCACCAAAATATGGATCTAACCTCCTACTCAATGGCAAATGACATACGATAAATACTCTAGACGATTTAAACTACACTAGGAACCATCCATTACGCAAAATCACAAGTCCAAAGTCGTTAGCAATGTGGATGACTAGCGATAACAACGATAGGAGTGTCAGGCGATACGATACGGCAATCAACGATAAAAGAGGAGCATACATAGATATAGATCATTATAGGAGGCATAAGCTATTGAGTCAATTTTATCATAATTTATAAAGACTTGTGATTAATCATTATACTTATACCTATATTTATACTAGTTTTAGAACCGCTTAACTCAAAGATAAAAAAAATCTAGACCCGACCCCATAAGTACGGGAAAGGGCCACCCGTATTCACATTCCAAAGTTCCAAACGATGGGCGATGGGAAAACAATGGGCAAGGGTGCAGGGCAGGGCCAGCAAAGAAGGAAACGTGAGGCTGAGGGGCTGAGGGTAATTTCGTCATTTTAGACGAGACACTCCGATCGACCACGCACCGATATAGCCACTTCACCCA
Organism: Zizania latifolia; assembly: GCA_000418225.1. Lineage (NCBI taxonomy): Eukaryota > Viridiplantae > Streptophyta > Magnoliopsida > Poales > Poaceae > Zizania > Zizania latifolia. The sequence goes on from KE371374.1 coordinate 851,471, forward strand.
CCCCATCCACTGTCTCTCCTCCACTTTCCCCCTTCCTCCGCCGCCGCAGCCTCCTCGCCCGCCCCTCCGACGCCGATGGCCGCCAGCCGCTGGGTCCGACCGGAGGTGAGCTAGCTCCACTTGTTTACGACAAGTCGACTCTTCCCCCCTCCCCCCCTCTCTCTCTCCTTACTCTTCTTGGACTGTTCGCTTACTGGTCTTGGGGGCGCCGGGCGCCGTCGTTGCAGATCTACCCGCTGTTCGCGGCGATGGGAGTGGCCGTCGGCATCTGCGGGATGCAGCTCTACCGCAACATCACCGGCAACCCGGAAGTCAGGTATGGATCTGCGGGTGCTTGCCTGTGTGCGTGCTGCCTGCTTATTTCCCCCAAAAGATGTGCTTTGCTAGGTGGAGCAGTGATCTGCTGGTTTTGGGTCAGTAATAAGCCCGTTCTTGGGGTGGCCTGCCAGTAGCTAACTATCCTCCAATTTTTTTTAACTGGTTTGAGCTGATTACTTGGTGTTGAGCGTTGACTTCCCTTGCCATGGTTGATGCTGCCATATTTCTCAGGTGGAAATTTGTGGTCTTGGTTTTTATGGGGCAAAGGAGTAATCTAATTTGACTCACAAGCGTTGACGACCACTTGGTGTGGTTTTTTAGAATGTTTACTGTTTAGTTAATGGCTTGTGTGTAAACAATTAGGAATCCTGTACCTTACATGGTAGAAATGACAGAAGGATAAGCTTTCCATGTGTCAATTTGCAGAAAAAATGTATTCTTTACACATCTTCTGTGGTGCTTGTGTTTTGGTCCTGGAGGAGCATCTTGATGATAGTTGGTACGGTAGCACGGCTTTAAGAATGTTTCTGAACAAAATCATGGTGATGATGATGCTGTGACAGTGTTGCACACTGCATAATCCTAGGCATGATTATCAAGAGTTTCCAACATGGTGATGATGTGCACGCAAAGTCGCAAACCCATCTACATTGGAGCTATACATTATAAATGATCAACCGATGACCTGGCGGTGTGAATCTTTACCAATTCCAAGCATAATCCAATTCCAGTATTGACCATGCAGTACATTATGTAGAGTTTTTCTATCTTATTGTGCCCTAGACAGGAAGCCATAGTGTATTAACCAGTGTATCATGTAGTTGTGAATTGTGATGGGTATTGAACTGTTGGGTTTATTGCAAAGAAAATGCGTATTTTCTTCAACTGCAATTTGTTTTCCGTATCGATGTAACATTGCCTGTGTTGATAATTTTAAAACTCATGGCGGCTGATCTTAGTTTTGTCAAAACAAAGTGTAAGACTGAAATATGAAATGCTTTGGTTTACAGGGTTAACAAGGTAGGGAGGGCAGCCGGAGTGCTCGAGAACCATGAGGAGGGCAGGCGCTACGCAGAGCATGGGCTAAGAAACTTCGTGCGTGACAAGACGCCCGAGATCATGCCAGCTATCAACAAGTTCTTCACTGATCCAAAGTGAAGGATTTTGATTGGCTACTGATTGCTCCCTCTATTAGTTACTCGTTCGGATTGATGGATTTTTACCTATTTCGAGTGTTACATATGTTGTCCCTCCCATAAATTGGAGGACATCAAATGCCTCTTGTTGAAACTACCGTTGTGTGTTGTGGTCGATGACTTGCCAAAGGTTACAATGCTATTTGTCTTATGATTGATGAGAGTTATATTATCATCTTTGATTACCTGTACGGCTGTACTAAATGTCAATCATGTGGAATTATTGTACTTAAATGATACTCTAGTCAGTAACAAAAAGTTTAACTGCCACTGCTCAGCTGATGCCTTGTGACACTGATGTGGTAACCGAGGGCCTGCATGTGGATTGTGGTGATTATGCCTGCTTGTTTTTACTACGAATTATGGTCCACAGCAGATTTAAAATTTTATATCTTAATTTTGAAAGCTTTCTTTCCTCATGTTATCAAGCTCTGCTTTCATTGTTGTTAATATGGCAAGTAAAATACCAGCCTAAAATTATTATTAAAAACTAAACTTTATTAAAGTTCAGTGGTGGATTCACTATGCCTGCTTGTTTTTAGAGATTAATTTCAAGAACTTTTTCCAGCACGCGCTGCATTAATTGGCTATTTGATTAGCGCCAAATGCATTACCACCAGAAAGAGTTTAGCGCCATGTTTAAAAGAAGAAAGACGTTGACGCCAGGTTAGCTTGCCGCCAATTCATGGTTTGAGCCCAAAACACACACCTCTGCTCCTCCGTCTGCGTAAACAATTCGTACTCCTCTGGCACTTGTAGTGATGCTAATCGACCTTAATTCCGTGCCAACAGTAGAAGATGCAGAACCTGATATTCATGTTCTACAGCTAGGGTTCACGTTACCGCGATAACCGGTCAATCCGGCCAGACCGGCTTCGGTAAACCGGCCGGTTTAGTTTAAAATTCAAATTTGAAATTCGTTTTTTTAATTCCAAAAATCCTATAAATACTAGGTGATTTGTGATATTTTTTCCAAAATATTCAGATTGGAATAATTTTGGAGTGCAACAAAATCTGTAGACATAAAAAAATTGGCTCCACCCAATAGCCCGTCTGTCAGTTTTTAAGGTTTTTTTTTTCACAAAAATGGCATTATTAAATTTGTGATGCTCTATCATTTAATTCAAACAAAAAAAATAAAAAATGACATAGCAATTTTTTATTGTGTCATAAATTTTCGTAGCATTCCTATATTTTTTCTAGATGTGTCCCATATTTTCTAAAACTTTTCTGACTTTTTTATACTTCAAATGATCGGATATCATCGCTAACCGACTGATTATCCACACCAAACCAGACGCAACTCAGCGTCAGTAACCATTTAGTTCAAAATTTTGCATTTGAATTTTAGCCGGTTAGATGGTAACCGTGGTTACCGCCCATCAACCAGTGGCGCCGTGGCGGTAACAGGCCCCTAAACGGGATTTCAAACCTGTCTACAGCCCGAGCTCCATGAAGAAGCTGAAGTTCATCATGTTGGCACCGGCCAATCGTGGACAGGTCTCCTAGACTCCAATCTGCTGTGCCTTCGCGTCCAAGCAGAACACCCTGTTGATCTCAATATGGAAGGACAAGATGATCAGGCACAAGCTGCTTTTGATGTAAACATGGTGGCGTCTGATTATGAAACAGACTCAGGTTAAATTTACTCAGATGTACCGGCAAAGTTGTTTGTTATAACAATTGATCCTATATCTGACCAATGTTTTGATTGATAACTCATACATCCATGCCATGTTCATGTCAAAGATTTAACCAATGTTTTCTTGACTAAAAATGAACTAAAATCCAAAAACTAAAAAACACCAGCTTTTCCAAATTCTCACTAGCTAGATACTTAGACAAATCAGCTACTCAAACTAAAAATCTCCATCTGAAACAAACATACCCCTAGCCAATGTTTTCTTGATTCGTTACTCCTGCATCCAGGTAATTTGTATGTCAAGCAAGCAGGTAAATCCACAGCATGCTCACATTGCAGCTAACTTCGGATATTCAGGTGAAGCTTGGTTCTCTTTTTTCTTATTAACGAATTATCATAGCTGGAGGGCTACATCCTGAGCAATATAAGGGAACGGCAAAAGGAAAAAGGGAAAAACTTTCAAAGATTACATTGTCAATCTTGTTGGTGCAGACAGCAGCATTGACTCTTTAAACAATCAAGGACCAGGTGTACTGTTCTTGACAAAACAGCTTTCCAGTCTCTTGCATTGAGTAAACATAATCAAAGGCCAGCACAGCCTTTGATTTTATGACATCTTGTACAACTCAGATTCCTAGGCACGCATCAACAAATGAGTTGATCTGCCTACAATAATTGGTTCACAACAGGCCAGCCAAAATCAGTTTCACGACGGTGCTTCTCGCGTGAGATCCAAATACCATGACTTCCATGCTTCCGTATAGTGGCCAAAAAGGTCATTCAGTGCTGCATTCAAAATGAAGAAAAATTGTGGATCAATTCCGGCAGAACCTTGTCTTCAATCATATCAACAGTGTATCTAACAGAATCATTGGTGGAAGGTGATCTACTTGATAAGGTGTCAAACGATACTAAACCTTTGAACATAATGCCATATATCATGATGAATATGCAATTTGTAATGCCTTGAAAAACTTCGGACATTTTTTCCGCTTTAGGTTTTGAAGTAGGGGAATGTAATTCTGCTTCATTCGTCAAAACAGGCATTTCAAGACCAAAAGGGTAATAAGTAATGGTAGCCATTAAAACCAGATCACTGTTACGAACCATACTACGTGGCCTTTCTATCCACTGCTCTTTGGTTTTTAATTTGATTTCAGACATTCAAATGCAATGCATGCTAGCCAACAACTACAGAGGAAACCAGTGTGTTGATTTACATGTAAGACAAATGTAAAGCAGATGTGAGAAGAGTAGAAGACAAGTAAAGGAGCTCTACCCTACATGTGAACATTGGTCCAAGTGGTTAAATAAATATGAGCCAAAATGAATCTAAGCCCTTTGAAGTGTCGACAGTCAACATTCCACGGTCACTCCTGAATTCCCAGGTTTCATTTGCCTCTTGATGTTTGTGTACACTAGCTTTGATATGCAACAGTATGAAGAGAGCAACCAAAATGCTTACGAGACGAATGGAAGACTAGGTAATGCAAAATGGCTTCTTGAAACAGCATTCCTTTCAAGTCCTATGGAAATAGAGAATTGTTGAGCTCACCTTGATTTTGATATTGTGGACGGAATGAAGCAGCAAGATTCTCCCAGTCTTGAATACTCTTCCTCTCCTTCTCTTGTACCGTGCGATCAATTTCTTGTGTCCTTGCCCCAGCAGGGTGGAAGGGACCATAGACAAAGTCGCTCGTGCTTCCTTGCCCTAGTTGTCTCTGGAAAGTCTTCAACATGTTGCCACCATCCCACGCGAGCTTGGCTTTGTTCTCCATTGTGGAGCCCAAGTTACTCCTCTTAGTGTCAATGTTAGTGAGATCAGTACCAAATGTTCTCTTGTTAGGCAATGTCTTCTTGGTTGGGGGTAAAGCATCCGTGATAGTAGCTCCTTCATTTCGTTTCGCCTGGCCCAGCCACCGGAATGCAGGTTTTCTGGAGTCTGCTTGTTGCGTCTGAAACAAACAGCAAAAGAAAAAAAACAAGCTAAGAAAAACAATCACTTAGGTTCAACTGAAATGGCATGCAGTTAAGGGCATACCTTTTCAATAAGATTCAAGGAAGACAACACATTGGCAATGTCATACAATCGTCGAACTTTAGCTGTATTATGAACATCAGAATCATTATGAATTCAAGTAAGGCATTAAAGACTATTGCCAGTTTAGACTTAAAGAGACGAAATGGTAACACTGACTTCTCATATTGCTCTCAGCATGTCCCTCTCCAAGGAGCAGCCTTGCAGACTCATCAAGTGAGATCATGTCAACCTGAATCAAACAGAAATGGTCTGTACAATTAACCGCTATGGACACCCCCCTTAAATCAAACATTTCGACGAATAAATTCAGTGATGCCCACCTCCATGGTGAGGAAGAGCTTGACGAAATTCTGAGTGAGCAACCCAAGAGACTTCTCCTTCCTATGATCTGCAAATAAAGTGATTAACCAGTCAGTACAAACATTTGTTCCACCAGGCACAACAAGATAGCGATAAAGAAGATTAACCAGCTATACCGGATCGAAGCTTGCAGCACGGTGCATCAGGCTTATCAGAAGGATTGTCGATGGACTGGCTGAGCTTCTCACTCTCGGCATCCCCATCGGCATCATCTAACTTGTCATCATCTTCATCATCAGAGACCTTTTATAATCACAAACCAGAAAGGTGCCACTTTTGTCAATACAAGTGCTAGTTTGTAACACTACCAAGCGCTAGCAAAACAAAGAGAATAAATCTGACATTAGCAACTGATGTTTCATCCATTGACGGCGACATCATCTCCCTTGATGCCCTCTCCTGACCAAACCCAAACAACAGAAAGGGAAAACCATTAATCACGTCGAAATTTGGGATGTCCTTACAAAGCGTAAAAGCGTATCCAAACCTTGAGTTCC
>KE371374.1:868059-884912 GCA_000418225.1 Zizania latifolia
TACTGCCGACTGTCGAGCAAAGAGTACAATATATACGATACCATCTAACTCACTTTTTTAAGTTAAAACTGACCTGCTATCTAAATATAACTTTTGTTAGGTTCTTCCTTTACTATAGATCTCTGTAGTAGAGTTTGGAGTAAAGCTAAAAATAATAGAGTTGAGTCCTCCTAATCAGATCAGAGCTAAATGTATAATTAGATATATATATATTATATCAAAAAGTTATTTAAAAAATTAAACACTGTATCTTCGACAACTTCTATCAAACCGCCGTCGAGGCTACAGCTCGTGCTTCGGTCTCCAAAATTGAGGGACTCACGTCCGAAATAAAAAAATCATAGTTTTTCCTCACATTATATATCCTCATTGTATCTCTTTATATTTTTTTATTGTCAGAATATATATATTGTAATGTAGATTTTTCCGGGAGACTTCAACTCCGAGATCATACATGATCTAGAGTTTATACGCTATAATAAAATAATTAAAATTTTTATTTTTAGTTCAAAATTAAAACTATATTGCTCAACTAAATATCCTTAATTCATCCACGGGTCTAGATCAAGATTTATTACAGCTATATTTGACTAGCTCTAAAAAATTCTAGATTTAGAGTTATACCGATTGAGACCTATGAACTATGTACCATAAGAAAAATAATGATTTGTCGGTCTCAAGGTGACCATTTTATTATGATTTTACTTTGAGACAATGATAAAAAAAGCTATTTTGATTAATTAGTATTGTACCCGTGCTACGCACCGGTAAAAATCAAAAAACAATTATATTATTAGTCAGGAGTTAGATTCTTTAGAACTTTAATTTAGTAGTTAGAAAGATTGCAACAGCATCAAAGAACAATTATAGGTGCAAACCAAACTGTCATATCCTCAAATAATCAAATAAAAACACAAGAAAAATATTTGCTTGTAGTCTAAGCCATCAGGCTGCATGATTTGGCGTCTACAGTCTGCACGGACGACGACCTTGCGCTGGACAGGGAGCAGCGTGAGGGAGGGAGAGGGGACTGTGCCGGTGATACGACTGGAGGGATCAGGAGGAGATCAATCTGTTAGAAAATCATAAACTTTAGCTTAATTCTTAGCCTATTCATGATTACCCTTTATGTGGATTAAGACATTAAACTAACCGGAATGAAGAAACATGAGGAAAGTATAGTTGTTCTTCTCTGTTTGTTTGGTGTAGTTCTCCTAGCAATTGATAGATGGCATCGACCCTCCGGATGCTATCTATACTGCTCTTGGATAGCCCTTCAAAGTTTCTTCAACTAAACTAATGATCGGGATAGTTTTGGGAGTAGGACTGTCGAGTAGAAAGAAGCGGTGTGTTCTGCTTGGGTCGGGTCTCCCCTTTTATAGAGTACACTGTGGAAATCGGGAACTCATCCATATAGAAAGAAAAACACATTCCGATCATGACGCTCACATTAGATGGAAAGAGATCAAACCGAAAAGGAAAGATCTCAATATGAGAAAAATCATTAGAGGGAAAATATATCAGATCACTAAGGAAAGTTCTTTACATGAATGGTCTTTAATCGGAAAGATATCCATCCACTAAGGAAAGTCATTTAAATGAAATATTATTTTACAGAAAGATATCCATCCACTAAGAAAGTATTTTAAATGTAAAGTTATTATACGAAAAGATATACATCTTATAAAAAGAATGATCTAGATAATTTGGAAAGTCTTGACTGATCATTATGGAAATACGTGGAATTTCATACAGCGGAGTGTGGGGGCGGCGTTTTTCGTTACCACGTGCGTAGCGCTTGTTTCCAATTAGATTAGATAGATTCCATTACAATTAGATTAGAGCTAATCGAGGGTTGAGATTTGATACAAGAAAATGGATGACTGAGATTGGTTAGATGGTCGTCCATGATAGATGACCATACTTTGTCAATTATAGAGTAGGATAGATAACATATGAACGAGACAACGATGAAAAAAACTATTTTGATTAATAACATGTGAATTGAATAACAAAAATATAAAATCACTTTTTAGCTTTAACAACGATAAATTATCAAACTCCGCGTAGTGCTTTGTTTTTGCAGGACTTTTATTACACCTCGCCCAGCTTCGCCGCAAACAAACAGATCTCACCGTCAAACCACAGCTCACTAATCTCCGGTCTCCCAGTCTCCCAGACATATCCGACTCGCGAATTCCGCCACCATAAACACTAACCCAGCCGACCCAAACCACACTGTACACGCACAGCCACATCCCGCTTACTATGTTGACCCACCTCATGCGGGCCCACGTGTCAGTGGGGAAGATGGTTCATCCTCTGGTCTCACACTCTCATCTCACCGCCCCGTTGGGCACGTCGCCGAAAAATATCGCCGGAAACCAAATCGAAACGCCCCCCAAACCCACCCAGCCCCTCCGTGACGATGCACTTCTTCTCCGGCGGCGGCGGCGGCGGCCGCTCGGGCGCTCTCCTCCCGACCACCTCCAAGCCCAAGGGGCACCACCACCTCCGCTCCAAGGGTCTCTCCTCCCCCGCCGCCTCCCGCCGCCGCGGAGCCCACTCTGCCTCCTCGTCCTCCCGCCGCGTCCTCTACATCACGGTCGTCGCCTTCGTCGCGCTGTTCCTCGTCGCCTTCTTTCGTCTCGGATTTCCATCCTCCCGCCCCGCAGTGGCCTCGCCCCGACGGTCCCGTCCCCGCCTCACCCGCAGGCCGGCCTTCCGCCGCGATTCGGCGGCGGCGGAGGCAGCCGCTGCTTCCCTGGCCGCGCGGGTCGGCCACGAGGCCCACGTGGACATCACGACCAAGGACCTGTACGACAGGATCCAGTTCCTGGACGTGGACGGCGGCGCGTGGAAGCAGGGGTGGAATGTCACCTACAAGGGCGACGAATGGGACTCCGAGAAGCTCAAGGTCTTCGTCGCTCCTCACTCCCACAACGACCCCGGCTGGAAACTCACCGTCGAGGAGTACTACGAGCGCCAGTCACGACACATCCTCGACACCATCATCGACTCCCTCTCCAAGGTCGCTGCGATCTCACCCCAGATTCGGTATTATTAAGGTATTATGCAATTTTTATGCCTAATTTGTTTCTTATCATGTAGGATTCGCGCAGGAAATTCATATGGGAGGAGATGTCATACCTAGAGAGGTGGTGGCGGGACGCCCCTCGGAAGAAGCAGGAGGCGTTTGCCAAGCTTGTGCGTGATGGTCAGCTCGAGATTGTCAGTGGTGGCTGGGTCATGAATGATGAGGTGAGGTGGAAGGAAAAATTTGTGGTTTAGACAGGGTTTTAGGAGCAGATGGCAGTTTTTGCTAGTTTGATCATGTCGGCTGCTGTGTACTTTTTCGTGTACCAGCCATGGTATATTTCTTCCTTGTTGCTTGGCTATGGATGCACTGAAATCTCATCTCATGATTTACCTGATTGGCTTGTCGTTTCAATGCCTATGAATGAGTTTTATGTTCATTGGATGTTGTGTAAACACACAGCTGTTTTTAATTATGTGTACGTGCATTTGATGCTTTGATGCTATCTGAACTATCCATGGCATATTGGTTGTTCTATGTTTAGCTCATTAGTTTTCTGAAGTTCCATGTTGTTGGTACACATGGTGAGGAGCACCACTGGAAAAAATGTCCTCTGGATAAAGGATCAGCAGCAGCTCTGATATGTCAAATATGTTTTCCACTTTTCCTTCAATATCTTACTTTTTTGCCATGAGATATTTCGTGTTCACTATTTTGAATATTTGATTCCTCCAAAAAATATCTCCGTGTTCATTGTTCCTTGAGAACAGTGCGATTCAGATTCAGAGTTACACGGAACACTAAGGTAGACAAATTTCCAGTTTGATAAATGATCTGTCTTGTATTGCATTTTTTTGGTTGTATATAGGAACATCTCCCTTGGAGACTATTTTAGTTTCATCGTTCCTGTTTGTTGGTTTAATCCGTAGTTTTGGATTTCTGATCATAACTTATTGCACATGTTTTTCTGAAGAATTTATTTCCTTTTTAAGAAGTCGTGTTTAATCCTTTTTTCCCGTTGTGCAGGCAAACTCCCACTATTTTGCTATCATAGAGCAGGCAAGTATACTTGAATCTTTGTGCATCATATTTTTTTATCTCCTCTATTCTAAGTCTGTGATGTTCTTTACCCTCATTTGTATCTGACTCATAAATAAAGCACATTATTTATTCCTTTTCCTATTGTATCACTGACCTGAAAACACGTAAAACTGTGCATATTGAGAAAATACCTTAGGAGGATGTGTTGCACACTTGCACACACACTGTGTTTAATGCTATTTACTATCATGCTGTTTTTGCTAATGCTTTTGAGCTGCCACTGTGTTCTGTAGTAGCAGACTAGCATGCACATTCTGCATAGGCAGTACAATTTAACAAGAGAAAAGGAATGGAAATGGACACACCTTATTCTGTTCTCCAATTAAATGAAATTATGGCAGTTTTGGTTGATGCCATCTTGTTCTCTGTGTTTAGATGGCACCCTTAAAAGAAAATATGTGGATGGGCTATTGTAGATAGAATGTTGCAAAGTGCTCGTATTATTATATTAGATTTCACTATTGAGTTCTGTATATAATAATAACTAATAATAGGTTTCTATGAATGATACAAGTTTTTTTAATACACTTAATTTCTAGCACAGGTTATTTGAACAATCTGCACATTTTCTGATGATCAAATTTCATGGTTTTCTTTTACAAGAAAACCCTTGCTAACTAGATACAAGTATACCACTATTTCATGGTGCACACGTAGTCCTTGGATTTTACCTCTTTTGGGTCATATACTATTTTTAATGTTGTTAAATATAAAATGTACTATATTATTGAAGTTACAGTAATTAAAAAAAGTCACTCCAGAAGGCACACCATTTTTATTGAGGGAGATGTCTTGTGGGAGCAGTCTTATCAGTGACATACATCAAAGGGGGTCTAGCAGCAGGCCAGCGTATGTGCTGGGGGTGGCACAGTAGCTCAGTCTATTGCTGCTTTGCTTGCTCAAGTTTTAAAGAGATTTCATTAGTTGGAGTTTGAGATATTGGAAATCCTAGTTTGTTATATTTGATCAAGTTATTAGGGAGGTAGACCCATCTATAAAATTCTGCTGCGATTAACAAAGGCAGCCAAGAATTGCCTATATAAGTTCCTTCCCTTTCTCGCCCTGCCCTTTCTGCATGGAAGCCACATCACAACTCCAACATCATGCTGCAGGGGTCCAAGGTTGCATCCTGAAACCGCCTGCTGCTATTTCCTCCACACAAATTCCTCTATTAATCAATCAAGCTGTCATAACTCAACATCGATTTTCTTTGTGTTGTTGATGCTAACAGCCACATTGGCCTGAACTTTAAAGTCAGGCCAGAAGATGAATAGTCCAACAAATGAATCAAATATGTTTCATCCCCAGTTCAAATCCGGCTACTTTTTTATTTGTTTTAATGGAAACATGATGATTAAATTTTAGTAGTGCCTGATTTGGCAAGGGGCAAAGTTTGCATACTTCTATGCTCCCACCAAAGTTGTGTTAATCTGAACCAACCTGCAATATATAATAAATGAATCTATAATTGTCAGTTGACTGTAATATTTAATTATGACAATCTTTGAAATGTTCTTTCCTCAGATGATGGAGGGAAACATGTGGCTTAATGATACCATTGGAGTTGTTCCTAAAAATTCTTGGTCAATCGATCCATTTGGTTATTCTGCTACCATGGCTTATCTGCTGAGGAGAATGGGTTTCCACAACATGTTAATCCAGCGAACACATTATGAGGTGAAAAAGGAGCTTGCGATGAACAAGAACCTTGAATATTTATGGAGGCAGAACTGGGATATAGATGAAACGACGGATATATTTGTTCATATGATGCCCTTCTATTCATATGACATTCCACACACCTGTGGACCAGAACCAGCTATCTGCTGCCAGTTTGACTTTGCTCGAATGCGTAGTTTCAGCTATGAATCTTGTCCATGGAGGTATGATCCAGTTGAAACAAATCCCGGCAATGTGCAAGAGAGGGCAATGAAACTTCTAGATCAATACAGGAAAAAGTCAACCCTGTACAGAACAAATACGCTTCTGATTCCTTTGGGGGATGATTTCCGTTATGTTAGTTCTGAGGAAGCTGAAGCACAATTCCGGAATTATGAAAAGCTTTTTGATTACATAAACTCTAATCCCCATCTTAAGGCTGAAGTAAAATTTGGTACTCTGGAGGATTACTTCTCCACACTGAGAGATGAAGCTGAAAGGATAAACTATACACGCTCTGGTGAATTGGTTTCATCTGAGCTGCCAGGTTTTCCAATACTTTCAGGCGATTTCTTTACATATGCCGATAGAAATCAAGATTACTGGAGTGGTTACTATGTATCAAGGCCATTCTTCAAAGCAGTTGACCGTGTACTAGAGCAGACAATTCGTGCCTCAGAGATTTTGAGTTCTTTTGTTCTAGGATACTGTCAGAGGCTTCAATGTGCAAAACTCCCTATCAGCTTTTCACACAAGCTGACAGCAGCTAGGAGGAACCTGGCACTTTTCCAGCATCATGATGGTGTAACTGGCACAGCTAAGGATCATGTTGTAGTGGACTATGGGACTCGAATGCACACTTCTTTGCAAGACTTGCAGCTCTTTATGTCCAGGGCAGTTGAAATGCTCTTAGGTGATATCCATGATAAATCTGATCCTACCTTACTATCACATTTTGAGCCAGTGCAGGAACGATCAAAATATGATGTTCAACCAGTGTACAAGGTTCTCAATCCTCATGAAGGGAAGGCACATTCTGTTGTCCTTTTTAACCCATTAGAGCAAATAAGGGATGAGATTGTTATGGTTGTTGTAAGTAATCCTGATGTATCTGTTCTCAATTCAAATGGATCCTGCTTGAAAAGTCAAATTTCCCCTGAGTGGCAGTATGTTAGTGGTGAAAAGGTTTCTACAGGCCAGCATCGTCTTTATTGGAGAGCTTCTGTTCCTGCACTTGGTTTGGAGACGTACTATGTTGCTACTGGGTACGAGGATTGTGAAAAAGCGACTCCAGCTGTGGTAAAGGCATTCACAACTTCTGGGCATTTTCCTTGCCCTGAACCATATGATTGTTCAAAGCTGGAGGGGAAAACAGTGGAGATGAACAATTCTTACTACACTCTCTCTTTTGATGTAAGCCATGGCCTCCTGCAGACAGTAACTCACCACAAAGATGGGAAACACACGGAGATTGGTGAAGAAATTGGCATGTACAGCAGCCATGGAAGTGGGGCATACTTGTTCAAACCAACAGGGGAAGCACACTCCATTGTTGAGGAAGGAGGATATTTCATCCTTAGTGAAGGGCCATTGGTTCAAGAAGCCCATTCCCTTCCAAAGACGCAGTGGCATAAGTCACCCCTCTCACATAGCACACGCATTTATAGCTGTAAAAACTCTATACAGGATATGCTGATTGAGAAGGAATACCATGTTGAACTTGTTGGCCATGTTTTTAATGACAAGGAGCTGATTGTCAGATTTAAAACAGATATTGACAACCAAGGAGTGTTCTATTCTGATCTAAATGGTTTTCAGATGAGTAGGAGGCAGACTTATGATAAGATCCCTTTGCAGGGCAATTATTACCCAATGCCATCACTTGCATTTTTACAGGATTCACCGGGCAATCGGTTTTCAGTACACTCCAAGCAGTCATTAGGGGCAGCAAGCTTAAAAAATGGATGGCTGGAGATTATGTTGGATCGTAGACTAACTCAGGATGATGGTCGTGGTTTGGGCCAGGGAGTGCTGGATAACCGACCTATGAACATTATCTTCCACCTCCTCAGGGAGTCTAATGTTTCTGCTTTGCCTAAAACCCACAACCTCATAACTCTTCAACCATCTCTTCTCTCCCACCGTGTGGGGGCGCACTTGAACTACCCAATGCATGCTTTTGTGAGCAAAAAATCTCTTGAAAAATCCTTCAAGCTTCCTCAACAAACATTTGCTCCATTAGCTGTTTCTTTGCCCTGCGATGTACATGTTGTGAACTTGAAGGTCCCTCAGCCTCTAAGATTTCACCATGCTGAAGCAGTTGAACCAAGATTTGTAATGCTGTTGCAGCGAAGAGGCTGGGATGCATCGTACTGCAGCAGGGGCGGATTACATTGTACAAATATTGGAGAAGAGCCTGTGAATTTGTTCTACATGTTCAAAGATCTGGCAGTTCTGGATGTGAAGGCAACTTCTCTGAATCTCTTACATGATGACCCTGAAATGCTTGGGTATCTTGAGCAAATTGGTGATGTAACACAGGAGGGAAACGTTCTCATCTCACCAATGGACATTCAGGCATACAAATTAGACCTACAGCCACCGTCCTCACAGGAAGAGTAGGATATCAAAACAATGTGGATTTTGAGCTGCTGTGCTGCTAACAGGAGATGGTGGATGTAATCAGATAGCTGACAGTTGCATCATGATTCTGCTGGAACGCATGTTCTCCAACATATGTATATCTGCTCATTTTGTTGACATACTTCCTATTGATATATATAAGGCGATCATCGGAATGCTCCTAATTAAGGATGTGATGGGTGACCTCTGGATATTACCCTCAGAATCCAGCTCAGCTGTTTCCTTGCAACTTTTAATCTACGCAGGTCCACAAACTCCCTTTCTTCTTGCTGATTGTTTGACAAACTGGAAGGTTGGGGCCTTGGGGCCACATTCAAGCAAGTAAATTGAAGTAGTGTCCATTTTTGTGTGCTCAAGTGCAGACTTACAGCTTCTGCACTCTCACCATCTATAGGGTGATATGAATCTGGACCTATATATATCAACAAACTTTTTGCATATTTCCTTTTGGCATCTGACATTTGCAGTGTTACCACAGAACCTGCTGGCCAAGATCTGAAATAGTTTAGACACTTGATTCTTGCGTTAAGAGTTTTCACCTGTACAAATTGTGGTTGTAATTTATAAACATTTTTCTCAAGATTGCTCGAAGGCATGCCCGGGTTATTTCTGGGGCTTTTTAATCACTCGTTGCTACAAACCTCATTATTGTTTTGTACTGGAACTCGGTGTTATTTATATACTAGTAATGGTGTGCTGGTGTCTGTGCTTTGCAACGGAATCTTATTTTTAATGACAAACATCTATTTAGAGCATTTAGAGCATGATATTTATTATTTAGCTGATTGCGATTTAGTGTCTCCGTTGTCTCTTTTTGAGGACCTAAGTTGATTAGAACCAGCACTTGTTGATTAGAACCAGCACTTGTTCAGCACTTGTTTTCTCATCAATCACTGGTGGTTGTCCATCTACAAGACCAAAAGCATATCATTTAAAAAAGTAAAAAAGACAATTTGAAGGCTAATTGAATTGTCTCTTGGTTAACAAAAGCGTGTTATTAAAAATGTAATTTCGAAAACTCTAATTGTAAGTTACAGTATCATACACAGGATCCATATGAACATTACAATCCACATATGATGCTGAGAATGCTAATTTGGTAGCTACAACAGTGTAGTGTCAACAAACTTTCACAAGTTTTACAGACATTTAAGGGGGGCATTTCATCAAAACTCATCCCTCGTATTTAGCTTTACATAAGCAGTTTCAGCAATTCCAACATCACAGGCATGCACAACTCCACAAGCAAGGGCAGCTGGTCTTTTTACCCACTTCCTTCACCGCATGTTATTCCCTTTCTGAAGTGTTCATCTCAACTTCCCTCAGGAGGATCACCGACGATAATCATAAAACCACGGCCGATCAAATCCTCCAATTAGCTCAATTTACAAAAGCAGAACATTGCTTGCTTCCCACCTATAGGAGCCAAACCGTATCTCCAGATGCATGTGTGAAAGCTCAGTCATTCGCCTTCCTTGCTATATTTACAACAGATACCACCGAACAGAATACGTTCTGTTGCAAATTCTGCAAAGACAACTCAATGCCACTACATGTGGTACACACCACGGGAGACAAAAAACTGGTAGTCTGGATGGCTGGTATGATGGTCTCGCAGCCAATCAGCAGCAGCTTGCAGCAAGAAGCTAGCCAGGTGCCAATCTCCATCAGTTGAACACCACATTGAGTTGCTGAACTTGTAAGAAGCCATACCAAAAACAGAAAGTGGTATGGTCAATTTGCTATCAGGACCCCAGTATTTTACAGAACCACCATGATCTAGCCATGAGCACAAAAAAAAGATACATCAATTAGACAAGTTAGCCACATGTTATTTCATAGTATTAAAACATCAGCGTATCATCACAATGGTCAGTACGAAGGCCCTATTTACTGATTTGTAACAAAAAAAACAAAGAAACGTGGAAGGATGGCAATAAACTACAACTACACAGGGCATTACAACTCTTTATTCTACAAATGACAACTCAGTCGGCAAATAAGACAGCAAACATTTGGGAACTAAGCTATAATAGTGATACAAAGAACATAAACTTGTAACCTCAAAAGCGATGCTTAATTAATACAAAACCCCACTGTCATGTGTGGATTGTAAAAAAAACTTTTATAGGAAAAAGGGATGTAAGACCAAAATCACTCGAGTACACTGTACGATGCTAATTGGGTCATATAAGCACAAGCTGTACCAACAACTAAACTCGTATAGGAGTACCAGCCAAAATGCTTGTTAGTTCTTAGGGTGCGTTTGGTATGGCTTCAGATTCTGATTCTTTAGATTCTAATTCTGATTCTCCAGTGAAGTGATTCTGTGGTGAATCAGAATCAGCTAGAAAATCGTTTGGTTGAATGACTAGATTCTGATTCATGTAAGAGTAGGTTGGTATGAAATGACTACTTTACCCTTGATCCTTTTGGGTTCTCTTAGTATTTTTTTTGCTTTTAGCAACAAAAAGATATGTCACAAATTATTGAATTATGTAACTTTAAATATGCAGAAATGACTTGTTCTGAAATATACATCTAGAAACTATAATATATTATATGTATTATATATAAACGTGCATTGCAAATATTTGTAACAAATGTGCTATCCTCTAGATTGCGATATAGCTAACGCTAAATCATCACGAAACTTATCCATATTTATATCATTTGCATGTGATGTAGATGCATTAGACGTATTTAAAGAAGGTGCATATTTCTTGTATCTGCTAGGGATAGTTGGCACATAATCTGGGTCCTCATCACACATACGAAAATGCATATCAGATGCATATTTTCACGAATGAAGTTATGGAGACACATAGTTGCAGCCACAATCATTTTTTGCTTGTCTATTGGATTGGTCGGCATCTTATTAAGAATTCGTCACTTCATCTTCCACACTCCAAAGGTGCGCTCAACGACATTACGTAGACTCAAGTGTAAATAATTAAATAGTTCTTTTTCACCTATTGGAGGTTCACCCCTCCTCTAATCAGGAACATGATATCTCTGTCCTTTGTATGGTGCTAAATAACCTGGTCTATTTGGGTAACTAGCATCGACAATATAATATTTTCCTACAACATACAAGTACATAGTTAATTTTAATATTGTAAGTTCCAAATCGAAAGTTAAAAAATGTTACAATGCATGGTTACCTGATGGCCGCGGCTGTGGAAAGATTCTTATATTTGCCTCTAAAGCATGGTACAATACTGTAGTGTCATGCATAGACCCTGGTTATCCAATTGATGCATATGTGAACGCATATCAAAGTCGACAACCGCCATCACATTTTGGGTAGGATTTCTAGATCTGCCAATATATCTAACATAATCTCTAGGAGGTGGCGTTGCTAAAATATGTGTATCATCAATAGCTCCAATACAATTCTTAAAATGCGGCCACATCCTTTTGTCACCACTAATCCTACTATGTGTAGTAGAGAAGTTCCTGTCCTTAAGATGTATGTAGTCCTTAGCCATCTTGACTAGGCATTGCAAAACTTCGTTGAACTTCCTACTAATTGTTTCCCCCGAATGCTTGAACGTGTTCTGAATTGAAGAGTTTGATCTATTTTGACCACAAATAGATAGAAAGATAGCTAGTGATTCCATGGAGTTCATATGCTTCGATGATTTCAACCCATAATCACTTACAAGTAAGTCATGCAACATGTAAAAAAGTCTTTCATTCATCCTTAACATTCTATGGCTCTTTCCTAGAGTATTCAAAGTTTCTTTCAACCAAGCAAAGCCTGTAAGTCATGATGTCCTTAGTTCATTCTTATCAAGATAAGTAGAGTAATACATACTAGCAATACAAGATGTAACAACTATGTTATCTAATATTTCCTTCTGAATTCGCATAATCTTTAAATAAAATGTATTATCATCATCATTATCATCAATATCATTGTCAAAATTACATCCGTCTCTTTCGCCTTCACTAGAGGTCATCTGAACAACATGTCACAACAAGAATTAGCATTAGACAACATGTCACAACAAGAATTGCCAACATGCAATTAAAACAAAAAAATATTGAATTGCATATCAACTCCGACTAAAATATAGTATTGAGTACCATACAATGCATACATAAATCTAGAAAGGTACAATCTAAGGGTAATATTTTTCTTGCTTCATTGTAAGCCATTAAAACCTTTCTTATGGTGTCTCTAGAGTCATAAACATCTCTCTTTTAGACCTACTGGTTAAAATTTCAGAAGCAACAAAAAATTGTTTTGTTCCAGGTACAGCACCACATTCTTGTACTAATGTCATAACTGCTTTGATTGAACATTCCGAGTTATCTTCCCTTCTTGCTAATGCATCACAAGAAGCACTTGTTTTCTCATTTGTATCAACAATCTTGTCCAAATAATCCTTGAACCATTCCTTTCCACTTAGCTTCGGCCTTTTTCCCTTCTCCTTATCAATAGAACGTGATCTTTTTCCTTTCACACTTGGAGGTTGTACTTCTTCGCAATCTGATTCTTCATCATCTCCTTTGCCTCCACCATCACCTTCACCACCTTCATCAGGCACAATATAGTTGGCAGATAGGATCCTAGATGATGCATCCCAATGGTCTTTGCCACTATTTCTAAGGTATTCAAACATGATCTTCAAATAATCTTTATTTTGAAACCCTCGATGTTCAAACTTAGAACTTTCGGGGATGCCCTGCAATAGAAATATTTTAAACGTTAAGACAATAATATATATAGGAATATGTAATACAATGTAACATATTTGTAACAATCACCTTTTTTAGTTTCTTTCATCTTTCACTATCACAAGTAACAGTACCCTTCGCTTCATCCCATCCTAATCATGTTTGCTTTAACAAGGCCTTCCATGCAGTATATTCCTGCTTCAATTTATCCCATCTATTCTTAAACTGTAATTTTATGTAACTTATCCCCGTCCTTTCTTTAAATTTAGCAATCACATTGTCATACCCTATTTTGTTTAAATGGTACTTGAACGATTTCCAATTGTCACTTGTTTAATAAAAATCTCACATACAATCCTAGCTCTCTCGTCAGGCCATTCAGCACCACTAGACATCTGCATTATTCCATATCAACTCCGACGTCCAGAAAAACCATACATATTCACTCACAATGAACATCAGGTGGCTTACTGTCTTGTCTATCAGTTATGCTATGTAACTTATTTTTAATAGGATCATATTCATCTAAAATTACTTATGAGCTAAGTGCATAATGTAGTAAAAGTAATCTAAGTTTCAGAAAGGAGAATACCAAACTCAACCATAGCCACACTGGCATAACATCAACTATCGTATTGAAAAAGGCAGAGGCTTTCAACCCAAGAGAGTACAAAACTATTCAAGTAAATGATAACCAATGATACCAGATGCAACACCAGTTAAGAAACAAATGTACTACTTAAGAATCGACGGCAGGCCCATTAATATAACAGGAAGTGGGTGACTAAGAAAGGTAGAGACAACATAGAAACCCCAAACCAGTGTAGATGAAAAGGTCTCCCTTTTCTTCATTTCATCAGTGCACAGGTGCACATATTCAAGAGTAGCAGGGGATTACCTCAATCAGTAAATTCCTCTTTAATTGTTGTTCACTTGTTGTATTAACTTCTAGATTGAACTTTAAAGATATACATTAAGGCGTTAAGTTTTGTATTTCCTGAAAAAATTAAACAAGGTTGCTGTAGGAAAGTTAATTTGGCCTAATGTGCATGGCAATTCAAATACAAAACTGAAGAACTTTTAAACTGGACAAGACACACAACCTAGCGGCGCTTCAGAATCTCATTACCACCTGATTCCTGTTGATTTCCTTCTAGTTTAAAGATTATTCAGCATCCAATGTTTGTGCAAGTCTTGCAGCTTTTATTAGTTTTAGATGATTTAGTACATGCTTCACCTGATAGCCTAGAGCCCAATCTCATCATGGTAAGATACCAAGTGTGACTTCTGGGGGCTAACCTTGGCTTCATCGTTAGATAACAACACAGCCAGCCCGAGGAAGAACCCACTCCTCCCAGAGGCGGACATAACATGGCCTAATAAACTGCTACTTGTCCTCCCCCGCGCAGCAAGCAATTCTGTAACAAACTAGACGGATCGACGTGCTCATCCCAGGAAGAAATGTGTGAATTTGATTTGAGAGAGAGAAACACAAACAAACCTTGCCGGCGGTGGACTTTAGCGGCTGGTGAAGGAGGCGCCAGGAAAGGGAGGGGCTGCGCGGAGGGGCTCGCTGTGCGGAGGGGTGCCACCGTGGGGAGGGGCTGCGTTGTGCGGACATGCGGACTGCGGAGAGGCGACGCCGTGCGAAGGTGGACACAGCTACGCCAGGCGATGGTGGAGGGGTGGCGAGAGGAGAGAGAGCGCAACGGGATGTGAGAGGAGATAGCGCAGACGGCAGCCGATTCGCGTGGGAAGCTAGTATTTCGGCGATTCAGTTTTGCTGTGTAAACACGTGAATCGCTACGAAACGATTCCTCCACGAATTAGGTGTAGTTTCTAGCGTTTGGTACAGATTCAACCGATTCTAGCCAGAATCAGGACACAGAATCCGTACCAAACGATCCCTTAACATGGATGCAATGAAAAGAAACCAGACAAAAACTGAATGATCACCAACGAGCTCAAATAATTGTGCTACTTACAACTTAATGTATCAACAGGCTGGAGCGATGAAACAATTAGTAAAATCAGCACTGCTACTCAAATGTCAAATCATAACTTGGAAAATAAGGAAAACATGTATTTAGAGTCCATGCTCCATAACTATACAGTCTTTTCTATAAAAATGAGTGACGAGTTGCACCAGTAAAGGCTGTCAACCATCCATGCATGATGCATTGCATCCATTTGAGCATTTTCAATTAAGTTAAAAAATATTATTCAGAAAGGTTTAAAATGCTAGAAGGTTCTTCAACTGAATTCCTTGGAGTTCACAATCTCTAGCTAACACAAGAAGACTGGTTTAAAACACAAGCAGAGTATTGCAAACCAAGCATTATCAAGTAATATCAACTTTTAATTCTCTCCTGTAAGAAAAAAAATCAGAGTGTACATACCTTGCTCAGACCATGTTGAAAGTTGATGGAAGGTGAGGAGGCAAGCATCTAAATCTTTTAATATTGGGCCAGTATACGATTTATAGTTTGGCCCCTAAAAATATATTCGGTGTGAGACTGTAAACTATATGATCTTCATGACTATGGTTGGCCTTGTCATGTGCAATGTATATCGGATAGTAACATAATACACAACAATGTGTTTTACATCAATATTTTTCCTGATTCCTTGTTTAGCATTGGAAAAGATGGGGAACGCTGCCACAATGTGCTTAGGAAATAACCTGCATAACAGAAAAACTTATCATAAGTGTAATCTCGTACCATTAGTATAGGAGAAAACCAGAAGAGATAATAGAATAAAACTTACAGAAGCTCATTCTGCAACTTGATGCACAAAGTAGGCCATAGCAGTAAAGGAACTGATTTCTATTTCATTCACCCATGTAAATAGACAACTTGGATTAGTGCTTTCATCCAATAAAAGAGAAGTTAGTCTACTTGCCAGCAGATGGTATGGAATTGGAACAAACTACAGAGGAAAACTAACCCCTAACTCCCCGTTCTTTCTTAGTTTGTCTGGCGGCGGCCGGAGGAGGCAGGTTGAGGTCTTGGTGGCTGAGTTGGACGCCTTGGAGGCGAGGAGTCAAAAACGTCTTGTCGGACTAAAAAAAGAACAGAGAAAATCTGTAAACCCAGGGTGTTCAGAGATCAAACCAAGAACAGGCCAGTCGAAGAACATCATGTAATCGAAGAACAATTCGAATTTTTTTGATCTTTATGTTGTTCAGATGATGAACAAGGTGTTTAATCCCTTAATATTTGGAACAAAACCTACAAAGTCTCACAATCGATCTCTGTTCGTTGCAAACAATGCAAAATTTATTACAGATCAAAGCAAAAAAAACAATAACTCGCAATGGAACAGTTCTCTTAAATTTCATCTAGACAAATGCACAAACATAAACTAAAAACATCAAACGCCGCACGCGTAATCGCAAGAGGAGGATCGAAGAGGACTCACCATGAGGTCAAGCCGCCTCTCCCACCTGGCGGGCACCTTCACCTCGAGGTCGACCACCTCGTCCTCTCCGCCGCACCCTCGGACCCTTCTTGGGGGAGAAGCGGGGCGCCTGATCGCTCGGCCGGTCAGGATCTGCCGTCTCCTCGACCAGTCAACTGGCATGGTATTGTTCGTGCTCCGTACCTTGCCGGCGATGGGGAATGCCTTGAACTCCTGCTCCACCACGAACCCCATGGCTCGGAACGAAAGCTCCGTCGACGACCTGTCCCTCGGGATCCCCCGGTTTCATCTTTGGCTTCTCCAC
>KE371374.1:919130-943449 GCA_000418225.1 Zizania latifolia
ACGGCGGCGATGAGAGCTGCGACGACTCAGGAGCCTCCGAAGATCCCGTCGTCTTTCACCGGGGAGGCGGGCGTCGACTCGAAAACGTCAGCGGCGATTCCAGCGACCGAAGGTGCTGCCGCATCGTCGTCCTCCGAGTCGACACCACTGCCCCTTTCGACACAACCACCCCCACCTCCACCACCTCCGCCGACTGATTTTACCCCTGGAGCGGGTCCCAGTCTACGGTTGAAGAAGACGGTGCTCCGGACATCGAGGTGGTAAGTCATGTTGTCAATTGTATTAGTCAAGTAATTAAACATAACCTTATTTTGATATTGATGATTGTTTTTATGCAGCCATGCTTCATTGCCGTTATCCGACCAGGACACGGCCAGTCCGACCACATCGGCCAATCTAACCACATCGTCCATCCCCACCACTGATGTGGTGGTTTATGCCGGGGTTGTCGAGCAGCAGAAGGCTACGGCGATAAGCGGGTCACCGGCTCCGAATGTCCCGACCGCTGGCGACGTGGGCGCGGCAACGGCGGCGCCAAGTGCTGATGCTCCTGCCCCGACGAGCGAGGCGGTGTCTGCTCCTGTGCCGTCATCAGCACCTGCTCCGGTGCCCGCTACAGAGAAGCCGCCCGTGGTGGGGGTTACTACTGCGACGACTGCCGCAGAAGAGCCTTCGGCGGAACCGGTGGTGGCCGACTCCGTACCGCCCATGGTCGGGCCTGCACCAATCGGGGTCGGGGCGACTCCTCAGCCGACCACTGGTGGGGCTTTTGGCGTCCCGACCCAGGAGGTCGGGAAAAGCATGGCCGAGTGGTTGGGAACACTCAACCATTTTAGCCAGGAGTCTACCGTAAGCATTTCTATAAGTGTTAGTTTCACACATACAATGTACATATGCATTCAGACTAACTTGTATCATAATTTGTGTAGCTCCTGGTGAGTTAGCTGACTGATTAGCTGGCTTGTAAAAATGCCGATTTGGCAAAACTGGAGAAGGACAATCGCATCCTTCATGAGCAGCTTGAGTTCCACTCTCACGGTAAGCATCCTGACTGTCTTTCATCGCTAACTTTCTCTTCTGCGAGTGTGTTAAACAGTGTTTACGTGGCAGAGTGATTTGCTTTTCAAGATAGACTTGAGACAGCTACCAGCATGGCGGACTAATCGGTCTCTACGGCCGAACAGGCCTTGGCCGAGAGGGATGAAGCCCTTGCTAGGGTGGCGAAGCTCGAAGAGGAGCTCAAGAAGTCCGAGGCAGCCACTAACAAGTGGTCGGGTGAGTACAAAAGTACGGACCATCAACTCGGATTCTTTTAGTACTCTGCTTTTATTAAAGTATTTCCTAAAATTATGTTCTGTTTGCAGAGCTTCACCGGCGAGTAGGCGCCCAATTCGCCGACCTAGAGCAGCGCTTGGCCAACACTCAAGTGCAGCGGGACCGCTACCAGGCGAGTGCCGAGACGCTCATCAAGATGATTGATGAGGAGCCATCCGGCAAGGTCTGGTCGGCGGAGGAGTCCTTCGCGCGGCTTGAGGGGGCCGACACACGTCTACGGGATCAAACCCGGGACTTCGCTTGGATGGCGGCCACTCACACCCTCGGGATTGTCCGAGCGTTGTATTCGACAGCTCGTTTGGACTACATCCGAGCAGGGTGGTCAGCGGGCATCGTGGAGTCCGATGTGACGCGCATCTACGCGGAGGTGGAGGAGACAGCTAGTGTTTTAATGTCAGACATTCAGATTTATCCAGCTGCACCTGCTGAGTAGAAAAAATTATAGACAACATGCAATTGTATATATTTTGATGTAATGAAACAATATCGTTTTTTAATATTAAGTTTGTTCTGTGCCCGGCCACTTAGTATGAATGTTCGACTATATGTTATAGCTTAGGTCCGTAGCGTAGGGAAACTTGGGCCACGTGCACGCTGTTTTGAACCATGGGCATCACATGTAGTCAAAACATCATAAAAAGCAATTGGGTAGGTCACAGAATAACTAAGCCAAGCCCTCCCCCGAGCGGGCAAAAAGAATAACTTAACTCGATCAGAGCGGATCATGAATTTCAAGTTAAACAATAAGACTTTAAGCACTCGGGGGCAGGCAAAAAGAAAGAAAGAAGACGAATGAAATAAAAGTCGAACATCTTTATTAAAAATAATAACTTAGCTTGTTTTATCAAAGATAAAAGTGCCGAAGATGTTCGATATTCCATGAATTCGCAATCCTTTGACCGTCTTCATGAATTAGACGATATGATCCTGGTCGGGTGACTTCAGAGATAATGTATGGTCATTTCCATGAAGCTGATAGTTTATGGGCGTCGACTGCTGATTGTACTCGGCGGATGACTAAATCTCCCACTTAAAATGACCGACCACGTACATTACGGTCATGATACCTTCACAATCCTTGCTGGTACCGATCGGATTGTATTGCAGCTGCTAGACGAGCTTCTTCAAGACTATCAATGCCCTCTTCTCTTGTCTGCTCGGCTGCACCTTCTTCATAATGCTGAATCTTAGGGGACTCATGCAACATATCTACCAGTAGGATGGCCTCCGACCCATACACAAGGAAGAACGGAGTCCGACCAGCAGCTCGGCTTAGCTGAGTACGAAGACCCCAAAGAACAGCTGGTAATTCTTTCATCCACCGACTGCCATATTTACTGAGGGGATCAAATATTCTGGCCTTTAACCCTTGTAATGTCATGCCATTAGCTCTTTCAACTGACCGTTAGCTCTCGGATGTGCAACAGAAGCATATTTGACTTCAATACACCAATCCTCACAGAATTCCCAAAAGTCATTGCCGGTAAATTGAGTTCCAAGGTCTGTGATGATCTGATTAGGAATGCCATAACGATATATTATGCACTGGATGAACTCTGCGGCCTTCTTAGCTGTGCTTGTCCTTAGCGGCATTACTTCTATCCACTTGGTGAACTTATCAATGGCTACAAACAGACGATCATAACCCTGGGCGGCCTTCGGAAAAGGTCCAACCATATCGAGTCCCCAACATGCAAACGGCCATGAAGCCGGGATGGTCTGCGCATCGCCATTTCTCTTGGGATTCAAAGATTAATGGTATATGGAGATTCTAAATTGGTTATTAGCTAAGTCAACAGAGATTGGTCTTGTACCAGCGAAAAGATGGACGTTTATTGTCAAGAGATCCGCAAGCTAGAGGGAAAGTTTAGTAGCCTTGAGTTCCATCATGTCCCCAGGACGAGAACTCGGCTGCTGACTTCTTGGCAAGTCCTCGTGCTGCATCCCCGCCCGGATCCCATAAGAACTCCGAAGTTAAGCGTGCTTGGGCGAGAGTAGTACTAGGATGGGTGACCTCCTGGGAAGTCCTCGTGTTGCATCTCCGCCCCTACTTGGCGCGCCAGCTATCGTTGTGTAAGACAACAGTGCCCTACAGGGGTGCCCGTAGAGAGGTTTTTGATTAGACTAAGGGTAGTGCGGTGCTATGATCTAATAGTTATCTCAATCACAGGAATAGAGATAAGAGATTTTTAGACAGGTTCGGGTCTCCCGGAAGATAATAACCCTACTCCTATGTGTGATATGAGCTTCGGACGTGAATAGCCTTTAGCGTATGAGAGCTTTAGATTGTGTGAGTCTGATTTCGCCCGCCCCTTTTTAGGCTCCCACCGATTCCTTTATATGGGAGAGATCGGGGGTTACAAATGATGAATAAATTCACACTAATGATCTATTAATGACATAAACGGTCGGATCATGGGTAATAACTCAAAGAATAACCGTGCTAATAACTGCGGGTTTATGGAGATTAATGACGGCCTAGATCTTAATGGTGATCATCCGAATACATGTGGTCGGGAGGGTTTCTTTTTCGAGTGCTGGATTCGGACGCCTTCAGATCCCAATCACTGTCCTCATGGCGGGCTCTGATCATTAACTGGTCGGCTTAAAACCACTCGGAAGGTAGCCCGAATCATAATCCCGACAGTACTTTTTAATTGGTATGTCGACACAGAAAATACATTAGAGGCTGTGAGAATATTACCATCATCATGTCAGACGAATAATTACCTCATAACTCTATAAACATATTCAAAATAAAGTCGTATAGACCACCTCTTCCCAGTTCCCATGCTCCTCCATAGAACGACCAACTTCATAGAATTGGTCGCTCCACAAAGGTGGGGCAGATACGTTTAGGAGAGCTCCACTGTTTGAAACATAACACTCCCAAAAGCCTCTGACATTAGAAGATGCAGTACCTCATTGTAAAAAACCCCTCAGATTTCAAACCTCAAACTATAAAGTGGCATTTAAACCGACAGGAAACCGGATTGATGATGCCTACTGTACCTAATTTAGATTCTTGTCTAACAATTTTGGAGTAGAACACGTGGAAAACAAACAGGCAGAGCGTTGTTAACACTTTCTACACGCTCAAAAATCATTTTCGCAAGAGAGGATATATGGATGGCCTCTCAATTAGTGGGGAAGGGACGACTATTGTATTCTGAATGAAGACAAGCCGGAGTCAACCACAAATTTGGTGCAATATGAACTTCGGAGAGAGCGATCCAGCACCTGCTGAATGGAGATCAAATGCGACACAACTTACGCTTTTCTATTGATCGGATGAGTCCATTGGATGGCTTTTGCTCGGTACAACCTCAACTCCAACTTGAATCAAGTTGGAGCTATAAATTTGTAACTTCAAAGATTTTCGGAGTAGAAACAGTGTGAATAAAATTGATGTCGAATAAATCGTTCTGATTATCTATTTGAAAAAAAAATCTAGAACTCTAATATTTTTAGAATTAAAAATTTCCTGCTATAATTTGAGTTTGGAGTTAGAATCATTCCGTCTTAATGCCTTTGTAAATGTGACATGCATCGTAATTAAACCGCAGCGGGCAGGGATCGGCTGTAAAATGTTTTAAAAAACAATAATGCTTTATTTAGTGTGTTTTAATATTTAAAAAAATAGATGGTGTTTTAATATTTAGTAAAAATTATTTAAGAAAAAAACTACGTGCAACACCCTTATTGTTATGTTTCAATAATTAAAACTCAATGTTTCATATACGAAAGTAAAATATTTCAATTTAGATTTGATTATGTTTCACTTTATTTATTTTACTAAAATATTTTTTTATCAACTGATGAAATATTATTCACTGAGTTTTAAAATACTTTTCGTTTTTTTCAAAACTTAGTACTATTTTGATCCTTTAAAAAAACTCTCCGTTCCACCGTTGTATTTGCTCGTGCTGTTCAGCAACCATGCATCACGCGCCCCCTCAGCCGGCCGCCGCCGGGGCCATGTGCGCTGGTGCGATCCGTCCGTCGCCGCGGGCGGCTAGAACTAGCACCGGCCAGCCTACACGGCCGGAAACGCACAAAAAACACCAGCCGCGCCGCGCCAAATGCCAACCTTTCCGCGCGCCGCGCCTGCCGGCCGGCCACGGCGGCATGCCGACATCGCGCGCTTCCCTTCTTCCACGTGAAACGCAAAAACCGAATATTTTTTCCGAATAATTTTGCCAATCAACATTTCGATTGCCAACTAAGCTTCAATCAGCCGCCGGATTACTCACTGATGACATGGCTTCTATGTGACACATCACATTGGAAGAATGGAAGCCACATCGGTAAAGTGAGTGAGTCCTAATCGTCATTTTGAATGCCGACGACTGAGATTAATGGGCAACTGGATTGCTGACTAGCAGTATTGTCCATGCCTGTCCTTGAGCATATGTGCGGTATACGATCATACATGCCTCTGAATCCTTAAGTTAGACTAAGTATCATGTGCATATTTTTTAAATGTGTTTCGTCTAATCTACTTGACGTTTTATTTATTAATCATTATAGATGTGATTTTAACATGTCCTTTCGAATCTTTTCAGAAGGGACATGGCCTTTGCAATCTGAGGACTTATTTGTTTCAACTACAATTACTTTCAGAACCTAAAACTAAACTGAAACATGGTATAGATTCTGTATCTATATTGTAAGAATCAGTAGCTGTAGAATCTATAAATAAAGTAGAATCCAGAAGTAAGAAAATACCAGCTTCTCTAAATTCTAATCAGTTAAATACTTAAACCAACTAACTACTAAGAATCTAGTTGAAACAAATATGTATTTAAGGCTCTGTTTGGGACAACTCCAGTTTCAGAATTTGTTTAGAGCTGGTTTAGTCTAGCTTCAAAAAATCCTGGAGCTGGAGCTGTAAATGGATCAAGGGTATTTAGTTGAGTAATTTAATTTTTAATTTATATTAAAAATAAAAGTTTAAACTATTTTATTATATTATATAAACAATCAGCTTTAACATGAATCTTGGAGTTGGAACTATACTAAATAGGTCCTAAATTTCTAGAGTTTTTCTAGAGGTTTACACTGAGCCGATTTTTTTTTTTGCAATTTTCCATAATTGCGTTGATCCCCGGACTCGGCTTCCCTCCCTCCCCTTCTTGCAGCCGTTCGCGCGCCTCCGGTTTTAGCCGAGACGTGCCGTCCACTGGCGCGCCGCGCGCGCGGGCGGTCACGTCGAGGTAACACGGGCGCGCTAGTACTGGCTTTTGCCCGTGGGTGCGGGGCACCACGCGTAGAGAGAGCGAGAGAGCGAGAGAGCCGAGAGGACGGTGAGGGCGCCAGGCACAGTTGCGTCGTGATGGACTGACGATGCCTGCAGAATCGCAGGCGGATTCGCGTCGCGGTGTACGTGCACAGTGCACTGGCGCTGCACGGACGTACCGGGCGATGGCGTGCGACCAGGTTCCGTCCTGACATCTTGTGCGGATTGGGAGGCGCATGCAGCAGATCGATCGCGTTTCCCAGAACGCGCGGCTACCATGAAAAAAAATCTACTTTGTCATCTCCTCTTCAACTTTACCTTCGTTGAGTAGTTTCCAACCTTAAAAATGCAAGGTTGTTGCGTTCAAAAAAAAATGCAAGGTTGGACAGATTAATTACACCCTCCGGTACCAAAAACTGCATAAAGTCGTGCAAAATCCAAGTAAAATTCCTACACGGAAGCACCATCTAACCACACAACCTACCCGGTGAATTTTTTTGGTAAGGACTATCTCTAATCTCTTTATCATAAGGATTTCTTTGTATACGTGTCACATGAAAGAAGAGAGCATTCGATGGAGTAGAACGGAGAAAATCAGACGACGGTGCGGCAGGGAGAGAGAGGACTGTCATGAATCTAACGCTACCGACATCATGGATGTCAACTACCATGGATCAGACGACGACAGCGGCTACCTCCGTTGCCCCTTTCGGCCATGCCCCCGTCGACCCCGCTAGCCGTGCTCCGCTTTCTCTTGTCATCGGCCACGTGACCCTCGTCATCTACACCACCATCCTTGCCGGCCTCGGCGCTCCGCACAGCTGTTCCCACCGGTCACATCGTCGCCCCGACTCCTTTTACTCCATTCTATCAGATGCTATTCTCTTTCACATAACCTGCATCTAGAGAAAATCTCTATGATAGAGAGATTGAGATCGTCTTCACCAAATTTTTTCCCTGGTTTGCAAAGGCGGCTGCCGACCAATTGGGTGGACAATTGTTTTAAGATCGATTAGCCCTAAAAATCATAATTATTAAACAGTAACAACAATTTTATTAGCATTTTTTCGTACCGGAAAAAGACCTTACCAGTTACCATCTCTTCTTTTACTAACACGTTTGTCCTTATGCGGAAGCAAGCTTGAAACGACAGATGTATCAGCTTTGGCGGGGGCGCAGTAAAAAAGCCGGCATTCCCGCGCGCGGCCGCACATTGCATTGCAGCTGGACGTGATCGATCATGACGCCCATCCAGAACCAAGCAAAGAGAAAGAAAGCCTTCTCTGCCGGCGTGTGCGTACGTGCACGGTGCAGTACTGCAGTCACGCACCAGCTGATGCCGTCGCCCACGGAGGCGACGCCGACCATATTGCCTCAACTTTATCACTACCCATCACCTATTATAAGTTATTTAATTTGTAAAGTTTTGATAAAGTTTTAAAAAAATTGTATTTATTTAATATTGTAAATGTTAATATACAATTTTTTTAAAATTATAAACAATAGATAGCCTCATAGGGGGATATTAAAATAATCATAATTATAATTGTAGTTATTGAAGTGTTTAAATTTACCGGTTGGATAATTTAGGACTTGTTTGATACACACGACTAATAATTAACTGCTAAAAATTAGTCCTAATTAATCTAAACATGTGAGCTAATATATTGGTTAATTGTTATCTCCTGCTTAGTTAATTGTTAGCCCGTTAGCCTAAATAACTGGACTAATATAGCTAATAGCAAACTTTAGACTCTATTGGCCCTTGCGTACTGTAGCATGAGCACTGTAGCCCCAAGTAGTGTAGCAAGGATAAAATTGATTTTAACCATCTATTAGCCCAAAATATCCAGACAGGCATGGACTAGTTTTAGCTAACTAACAATTAACTCTAACTATTAGCCAGCTAATTATTAGTTTTAGTCTATCTAAACATGTCCTTATAAAAAATTTAATAAATCTTATATTATAGTTTGTTATTATGTGTTAAGAATAAAAAGACTTAAATATCCTTAAATTAGTACACCGGTTATTTTATACCGGGTGATAATTTACGTATAATTTTGAGTACCTTTGGAACAGTATATGTACAAAACCATGTGACAATCCATATAATCTGTTTTCACAAAATTGTGATTATTAGTATATTACCAGAATATAATTATTCCCTAAATAACAAATATTTTCCACAAACAATCTGGTATTGATTTATTTATAATCCTAATTTTAGCGGTGCAAAACGCCTATGTGATCGCGGTAAAAAAAAGAGCCCTTAACAATGGCAACCACATATTTATATGAAATCACGGCAGTCGGTAACAAAAAGGAAAATAAAAAAAGAAATGGAAAAGAAAAGGAGAGGGGATCGGAATCGAGATCCGGATCGCTCGTCGCCATCCGCCGCGCTTGCCTGCCGTCCCGCCGCCCGAACTCGGTCGTCTTCCGCCGCGGCAGTCCTCAACCTGCTGCCCACCGTACCCACCGTCCGCCGCGGGGAGCTTGGCGGCCACCGAGGAGAGACGGCGAAGGGAGGCGAGGCGGAAGAAATCGGTGGCTTGCGGCCGCCGGATCTAGCTAGCGGCAGCGAGCTCGAGGCCGCCCGCCAGATCTGGCCTGGTGATGCGGCGGACGACGAACGACGACGAGCAGTTGATTGGTTGTCTCCCTCTAATGCGACAATCGAGGTGACTTTTTACGGTCAAAATGTAAATGATCTCCTGCAATCATTTTCGCTGTCAATTGAATTTGATGGTCTAGATATTATTAAGCGTAAACTATTTATAAAACCTATTTATCATCGGTGGATTATTCGCGAGACAAATCTAATGAGTCTAATTACGCAATGATTTGACAATGTGATGCTACAGTAAACATTTACTAATCATGGATTAATTAAGCTTAATAGATTCGTCTCGCGAATAATCCTCCGATTCTGCAATTATTTTTATAATTAGTTCACGTTTAGTCCTTCAAATTGATGTCCAAACATCCGATGTGACACGGACTAAACTTTAGTCCATGGAACCAAACGCCCCCTAACATGTTATGGTGCAGTTGACTGTAGATGAATCATTTTCGTTAGATTAGTTTACTGACAGGAGAATTTCACTTGTGAATAAGGCCTGGATCACATGAACTTTAGAAGCTTTACCGTAATTAAACTAATTCATATAAAAGTTCCGTAGAATGTTTAAAGGGTTATAAATTTGTTCAGTAGCATATCAAGAAATACTAACCCCTATTTTATATTGAAAATTTTGATCATATATCTACCATTTAGATATAAACTAAGGATTCAATTTCCTAGTCTATATGTCATTGACAAATAACTTATATGTTAGTGAGATGTGGAGGATAAATTCTCAATTTACTATCTAAAGGAAGAGTATATGATCTAATCTCTTTTTTATATTACGTCTTTTCATTTTTTTTATAATTCAAACTTCTTTATTTTTTAAAAAAAATATGGAAAAAATGTAACAACAACTAAAATATCAAATTAGTTTTATTAAAACAACCGTAAAATTTATTTTAATAATATATGTTAATATATTTTTATTTAAACTTAATCAAAATTAGAGAGTCAAACTTATTTTAATATGAAATGGTGAGAGTATATTTTTTTCTTAAATAGTATTCCCTCCGTCTCGTAATATAGCAACCTAGTATTTGATTTGATATTTCATAGTATAACGAATATGGATAAGTTCACTGTCCAAATTCGTTTTTACCTATTATTTAATACTGTTCAAACTTTGTCACTCCTGTTTTAGCAAAAATAAATAAATATGTTTCTACGTGAAACATACCATATTGTGGAAGTACGATGTATGCTAAATGTAGCTTTACAACTTTCATTCATAAAATTCCTACATTTTATAGTTATTGATGGTCACAAATATGTCTTTGACAACGGAGAAAGTACAATCTTGAAAATACGTGTACCGTTGCAAAGGTTACTGGTGCTCCGTCTGTGTTATTAGTAGTTTTGGCGAGAGATTATACAAATGTATGGCTTGTGAAGTAATATCAACAACATCATCTACTTACGCTGCTTGCTTGGTTTATATAATTCTTTATGTTTTGAATGTTTTTTAAACTTGTTAATTTTATTCCGGTGACCATTCTAGTTTGATTCTTGAATGAAATATTTTGGTATTGGTGGATATCAGTGTATCGTTTTGGAGTCAAATAAAATAATATAAAAATATTTAAATTATATATCAATATGACTAAATCTGATATATTTGAATATGATAATATCTTAAATATAGTGTATAGCTAATACAATATAAAACATAGCTTAATTTAACTAATATATAATACATATATAAAAAATTTAAAATATAATTTTGACCGGTATGGATGGCATTGACCAAAATAGCCGGTATTGATTGAAATGGTTGGTATTGAATGGTATTGAAACCAAAATAGTATGTCACTTAATGTTTACTGGTTTAAGTGACAAAATAATGCATACCAAGAGTAATTAATTAGTATGCTATTTTTTGTTTTAACTATATTTTTAATAGTTGTGTTGTACTATGCTTAATGAGTTTACACACGTGTAGAAATATACAAATCTAAAGTGATTTCTTAATTACCAAAACCTCGATAATTAGTATCAAAGACTCTAAACCAGCGAGGAAATATAGAACTGGTATCTATTAACAGTATATATTAATAGTTTTCGGTACTCTATTATTTGACATGGCAGCTTTTGTTAAAGACTCTGCACTTTTTACGGGTAAAGCTGAAAAAGGGGTTGGAACAACTACAACTACCGTACAGTCAAGTGCCGCTTGTCCTCAAGACCAAAGACCATCAGCAGCAGGTCTCATCTCATGCCGGCTGTTTATATCGAGCTCACCTTTTTCTATTTTCCTTCGCTAATTGAGGAGGGCATCCAATTTCCTTTCTTCGTGTTTGACTTTTGATTACTGTGATCTTCGCTCGTATCACTAGCTGGTGAGTGGTGAAAAAAGATTAGAGAAAATTCCGTAGAAGTTTATCGATCTCTATATATGTCACTAAAAATTTATTATTTTCGTATATGCCATTGCTTCAGTTTTCTGTGTACTCTTATACTCTTATGTCACTGTTGTCAGTTTTAATGCTAGTTAACGTTAGTTAACATTAGTTTTTTTAAATGATAAAACTATCATCAGCTCACAACGTAGGGGATCAAGGATAGTAAGGGGTGCGCAGGAAATCATGTTGTCATTGCCACTATTGCCGAACTCTCACCTGCTCCTCGTCGCTAGCTCCTCAGCCTTGCCCTGATTCCTTGCGTTGTGCACTGAGTGCAATTTTGCCCTTTAGAAAAAAACTAATATTAAAACTAACGGCAGTGGCATAAGAGGACAAAAAGCCAAAGAAGTAGTATAAGAGAAAAAAAAAACCGAAGGAGTGACATATACAAGAATATTAAATTTTTAGTAGCATATACGAAAACCGATGAACTTTTAATGATATATACGGAATTTTCTCTAAAGATTATCTTGTTTAGAAACTGTTATCTAACCATTGACGGTAACCGGTCATATAAACCCTCGTCAAAAATTGGATCTATCGAGATGGTTCTGGAGTTTAAAGAATCGATCCCAAGAGCTTAGCATGGTTTCTTGGCTTGTTGTAGCTGAGCAAACGACAGCATCTCATCTAAACCGATCGACCTTGTAACGGACAAGTTGACCAGAGAATAAAGTTGTACAATATCTCGTCAACCGTACCAGTGTACCACCGTTGCTTCCATGAACAATCATGGATGCAGCGACCATTGACCAGGGGAGAATAACATGCACAGCTTTTGTGCCATCGATATCCATCAAACTACCGATTCTCTCTCTTTTGGTTTAGGGCGTATCATTTCAGAGCTGCCACTCACACTATCACATAAATAACCTGCCACCCACACTATCATATAAATGACCTTTAGTCATACAGGTTTAATATAGGTTTAGTGACGAATAAAAAACACATATCACTAATATATCTTTAGTGACGGATGTATGCTCGTCACTAATAATAGGTCATTAGTTACGTGATAAGAGTGATGGGTGCGATGCCATCACTAATAACTTTTATGATCAGTCACTAATGATTTTGTTTAGTGCGGGTGACAATAGTAGTGCCATCATAGTCAAAATTGTGTGTAGCTAACAATAGATTTTTGCACGCGCAAGTCTGCATGCAGTTAGAAGAGTGTTACCATGCAGCGGTAGAAGGCACTACTATAGAACCAAACATATTGTTAACGACCTTTAGTATCAGTTATTAAATCGGTATAAGCAATCTAAGACTGATACTCACGGATATCAGTAATAGTTCAACCACTTGGTATTAGATTAGATATATCAACCGATACTACTATCCATCCGGACATCATTGCTTCTTTCACCATAAGGAAAAAATGCATGCGATGTATTGGAAGTTGATATAGTGGGTAAAAAAGTGACTAACAGACACTTATTCCGATTCCTTATATAAGTCGTCTTAGGCTTTTCAATTCTGTATCATATAAGTTATTTTAGAACTTTAGATATTTTTTATAAATATTTCATCAAATAAATAAATAACTTATATTTTTTAAGTATAATAAATAAGGGCACCAAAGTCGGTTAAGTTTATTTCTTAATTCTTATTCATAATGTCAAAACGAATTATATAAGAAATATAAATAGACAATCCCTATTGTTGGCTACAAATTGGACTACGTGGGTTAAATTTAGAAGATGCCTACCGCACCTATTTCCCTTAAACATTACAACCATCTACGTACCTATCTAATTAACACGACACACAAGGCCCTAAGACCAGTTAATCATAATCTACAAATGCCCTGGATTAATTCAACACAAGAGATCGAACAATTGCACGTACCTATCATTGCAACTGGAGAGAGAAACACCCGTGTCTGTACATACTCTCGATCGACAATTCGACACACCACATGAACCAAAACGATATGATTGAGTTGGACGCCATGGACAACATACATACAGTCCATGTTAGAGGGGCTAGTATTCAACTAGAACGCATCCGTTGTTCTATTATTTCACATGCCTGCATGGCGATGTGATACGCAGTGCTAATTAACCCTGTAGATGATGGTCACAGGCTGTGTGCATATGTGCTACACAATTATCGATTATGCTAGCTAGCTGACCGTCGTCAGACGATTCTTGGCAGATGTGTATGTAGTGTAGGGTAGTAACTCAATTATCGACGTATCTTGATTTGCTGTGAGAATTGGAACATTTGCATGTGGGTATAGGACCCAAGTCGTTAATTCGGTTGGAAATACAGGACACCGAGATAGAGCCCTAGCTGCTGGGTGCATGTGATGCCCATCGATCGTATCACATGGATTTATGTGAGTATGTTCTTTCACCCAATCAAGAGCTATAGAGTTTAGCTCGATTAATGTAGGGAAGTAAGATGAAGATATAGAAAGAGAGGAGAAGAGAGAGAAAGGGGCCGGGGGCACACACATCACATGGAGATGAGTAACATGATGTGTAGAAAAATGAGCCCTTAGAAAGTGAAATTTAAATCCTAAAGTCAAAAAATGATGGAATATATAGATAATCAAGATGTCATTTTAAAAAAAACATAGAAAAATACAATCTCCTATTATGGGTGACCTAATCTCTATAAGCTAACCTCCTAGAAAATATTAATAATTATGGGTGATATATTACCGCTAATAGGAGATAATAGGTTATTTTCTTCAATTATGTCTGTTCGATCTAGAAAAACAGACGATTCATATTTATTTAGACGCACCATAAAATTTGCCACTTATAAAATACATATATATCAGATCTTTAAACTTGCTCAAGTATACCATCTTCATCCAAAACAGTCTGATATTGATTTGGGCATTTGCATGGTTGTTGATGTGATAGTCTATGAATGTGATGTGGCAGACAAATCAAGAAAGGAGTTAAAAAAATATGGGTTAAAAATATGACGAAACGTAAGCAACACATAAGATTCGAAACATAAGCAACACATAGATTCGAAACACAAGCAACACATAGATTGAAACTGTCCATGCATGTTAGATCTTATCACAGTCGAATTTGTGCGGAGACACAACTGGATTGTTCAACAAAAATGTACTGTTACAAGCCGGAAATTAAACTAGTGGCCAAAACGAAGCATATATAGGTCCAAACCGGTCTATGTGGATAGGCACGTCGTCCATGGCCTGCAATGCATCTAGCCGTACTGGTACTGTGGTACAGGATCCAGTAGTCCAGGTGCCGCATGTGCCGCTGCCTTGCCATGCGACGTGACCACCTCGCAGCCGGCCTGCATGTGACTTGAATTCCCTTCCTCTTGGCCGTCTTCGCTGCCTACAAAAACATCACTGCACTTCATCCTCCCCTGCACACCATGCATGGGCTAGCTCTTCTGTTCTCTCCCTCACTTGCAATCAGGCTTCGTGGCCTAAGCCGGTTTTTCTAAATCGGACTTATAACCGTACAAACTGGACGTTGGTTTTTCTAAATCGGATTGATAACGGTAGAAACTGGATGCCGGTTTTTTAA
Organism: Zizania latifolia; assembly: GCA_000418225.1. Taxonomy (NCBI): domain Eukaryota; kingdom Viridiplantae; phylum Streptophyta; class Magnoliopsida; order Poales; family Poaceae; genus Zizania; species Zizania latifolia. The sequence goes on from KE371374.1 coordinate 934,263, forward strand.
ATCGGACCGATAACGATAGAAACTTGATTGGTTGGTAACCAGTTTGGGATTCGCTGTCCGTCTGTCGATAGGAACTAATAGTCAATCGGTTTTGAAAACCCTACTTGTAATCTGGTTTTTATCTAATTTACGTGATCTTATTTCTTGCCTGAAAACAACACTCTTGCTCACTGGAACAATTTTTTTCATTTCATGTTTTAGGGGGTTTGTTTATCCTGACGTCATTGTGTTGAATATATTTAGATGGGAAATTTTACGGTTCTAAAGGAGATACCAATTTTTAGTGTTAATTTTGATACCTACTTAATGACTATAAAATCACTCTATTTAGATACATTAGTCATACTAGAGAACCTATATATCACTAAGGTTTTGTGATGAAACAGTGAAATACACGGATATTTACAACTCAAAGTTAATGTGGATCTCAAGAAAGATGGGCATGCAACTGGGCAATGACTGTACATGAATAGGTAGGAGAATCAGTGCAAATTGAATTGCATGGGATCATATTCTGATTGGTACAACTTTAACTCTAAAATTAATGGTAGATCTAGAACACATATGATAAAAATAAAATATTTAAAATTTTATTTTGTCCAAAATAAAGATTATATGACTTATCTAATATACCCTAGTTCATTTAGATAGTTCTAGATACAAGATTTCTTATAGATATATTAAATTAGCTGTAAAAAAATTTATGTGCGAGACTCTACCAAACGAGACAGGTAGGCCATACATGCTAGGGTAGCTGATGCCTCTTCTTACATGTTGGCATCCAAAGGGACATACTTCAGTGTAGCCAGGAAACAGTAATGAATTCATGCATGGACCATGAAAATTGAACAGTGCTCTCTAAAGAAGCGGAGAAATTAACACAGATGAATCTGAACCTACGGTTGCATTTCTGCTTTCTAAATTCTACTTGAACCTGGAGTTCTTAGCCAGTGGCGCAGCTAGGGGTAGAGCTACCTAAAAATTGGTTGTGTAATGTAGAGGATAAGAGCATTTGATGGAGGTGAGCCAAAGCGGCACGGAGCTAGACTGCTGGACACACCCGGTGAAAAATAGTTGGCTACGTCACTGTTCTTGGCTACATGAGCAAAAACAGGGCATGTATCAATTCAAGATAATAAACATGACTTATATATGCACAAATATGTTGGATTAAAATGGGTGGCGAAGAACCACCGAAACATGCACTCTCATTTTTCCTGTGTTTTCGATATAATAGTAAAACCGATAGTTGTCGTATCAGTTTCTCCATAAGAAGGAACCATAACATGCTCTTTTATGCTACATGCACCTAAAACATTCAAAACAAATTTCATAAAATTAAATTTGATTTCCAAACAATAGAAAAGGGTTTACTTCTCCACATGCGCCAAGCTAGCGAAAAGTGGAGGGATGAACCACTTAAACTTGATTTAGGCCTGGATTGATTTCTAGATTAGGGGTGTCGATGTTAGTTTTAGGAGATGTACATATGATAAATAGAAGATAATAAACGCTGATTTATTTTTTATCTGGTTGCTAGCTCCGTGGTTCCTCCATCTCTGGCCTCTGTGCATAGCCAAATATAGTAAAAACTAAACTTGACTATCTTGGCATGCTACTGGATGGATGAATTTCTAGTCATTACAAATTTCATCTATGTATGTTGAGAATTTTTCGCGACTTATTCTCTCAGTGTTTGTCAGCTACCTCCTTACCTTTGCCTTGAGTCATAAGGCTGAATGTGCTGAGCCTACCTTCCAAAAGTTACTGTATTTCTGCAGTGGATGAACCTGAATTGCAGTTCATCACATGAGGTGAGAAAGAAAAGAATCCTCCTTTCCTTGCCAAATGCAAAACAGATCTGCTCCAAACAGTAGCTATTTTTTTTTTCAAACAGAAGAACAGCATTCAACTGTAATGCTGGTTTCTGTTCAACCGGAAGCATCACTTGTGCAGTTGGAATTGTAGGTCCAAACTAAACTACACGTCAACTTATTAGCCACCATTGAGATTTGAGACTACGGTGATGTTTGTTTCAGCCGAAGATTCTCAGTAGCTAGCTGATCTGAGTATCTAGCTGGTTGGTCTAAGTAGCTGAATAGTCTGAGTATCTAGCTGGTGAGAATCTAGAGAAGTTGGTATTTCCCTGCTTCTGTATTCTAGTTTATTTCTAGATTTTACAACTACTGATTCTCACAATCTAGATATAAAATATGAACCATTTGTTTTACTCCAGATTCTGTAAGTAGCTGCAGCTGACAGAAGCTGAAACAAACTGTATAAAAAATCTAGACACAGCCATGTACAACAACTGCTTGCCGTAACGAATTGACTGCAAGTGCAAGTCAACCCTGACGCCGTCTTGCAGGGGAGCCGTCTTGGGTGGAAGCATTCAGAATTTAGATTAGATTAAGACACTGCGTTCCAAACTCGCGATTAATTATGGGATCACATGGGCAGCACTCCAATCATGCGTGTGCTTGCCTTCTCATCCACACTCCACTGCATGTGCTTAGTTCCCCGTGATGACCACGTCGATCACTCACTCTCAGGCAAAAAATAAAAATAAAATCCTGACATTTTTTTTCTGAAGAACAGGCAATGCATCTAGAGTAGCAATTAGTCCAAACCATAATGCACCGTATATAGATTGATTAGACGATTGCACATGCGTGTCGAAGTCGCCATACCTGTACTGTGTAATTATGGCATCTAATCAGAGATCAGTGCAGGGAAAAAAGACTAACCCAGGCACCATCCGATCTCTCAATTCTTATCTCGAGAGAGATGTACGCAGAGATGTCAACAGAAAATTTCTTATCGGGCATATCTATGTGTTTTTGTCTTTGTGAGGATATATTTTTTCTATTCTTGTCTCTACAAAACATGATGGAGATATATTTTTTTCATCTCCGTGTTCGTATGGGGAATTTTTTACAGTGGAGTCTCCGTCCACACGAGCATGGTACACCGTGCACCGGTCGTCAGGTAATGTGAGAGCGAGACTATAAGCTGCACTGATAGTTGTCGTAGGGTGCCGCTAGCCGCTGCGGCCCATGGGTCACCGCTGGCCGTCGCTGGTCGCCGCTTGCGCCAAGGCGCCGCTAGCCTCCACCTACGTCACGGGTGCTGCCTGCGCTACTGCGGGCTCTATAGCGTGAGGCAGGGAGTTGAATCATGTAGGGTTACATCACGTGAGCATTGAGAAAGGCCACAAAAATTGAGGATAAAGATATTAGGGTTTGAATGGTGTTTATATACTTGCTATTGGATTGTGCCTTATTTTCATGGGTTAAAGTAGGTCTCCGTAGGGACATAGATAAAGAGTGAATGGTTATATCTATCTCCGTCAAGCCCGACGAGGATTAATCTTCTTCCATATAATTCCTCGTGAATAATAAATAACTATCATACTCGACTTCTAATAGAAGAATTATCTGTGGGGAATTGAGAAACGAGTCCTCGTTGACATCTGTAGATACATGAGATTAACTGCTGCTGATCAATCCGTTTATGCCACGCGTGCGTGCGTGTGAGGGGAAGGATGACACCTGACATGCATGAAGGGGAGCCAAATGGATTAATTGCTAATCTGGATGATGATGATAATGCATGGCCCTTGAATAATTGCTCTGTCCATGCTGTCATGAATTTTGGTCCTTGCTGATGACGATGGACCAGTGGTCGTAGGCACTGATATTGTCTTGCAAGCATATGATGATTGATTCGTGGCGTTTATGATATTGTGCCACTTTGTTCTTGGTTTTACTGTAGCCTATGCAAGTCTGAATTTCTTGTACTCTGCTTCTATGCAGTTGATGAAGGTGGCTATTTAGCCGAAAGATGGTTATAGTTCTAATGACATAAGGTGATTCTGTATTTTTAGGATAAGAAGTGGCAGAGAAAATGTCTCAAGCCAATATTCAAGAGAATCAAGCCCTGATCAATACTTTTAATGGGTGTTCTATTTATTGCCAAAATCATGGTTGAATCTTCGAAGAGAAGAGTTTAATAGTTGATTCAACCCTTCTACTACCTTTGTAAGGGGGTTGGACGAATGTGTTAAGGATTAACAAAACCGCTGATCATCTGACTATGACTATAGATAGTGGTTAGCTTGAAAATCATGGTTAGATAACCACAGTTTTATTAACCTGATACGACAGTGTGTAGTGCTACTCCATTTGCAAAGTTTCATGTGCTATATAGGATGGATTAAATTACACATGCCAATGGCCAGCCCTTCTGATTCAAGTCTCATCCTCTTTGAGGGAGACAGTTTTCCTTCTGATGAGTTGATGCATGCATTGGCTTAAAGCGTCCCGCTTGCTGGTCAGGCGTATAAATCTTTGCTTCAGTTTTCTACTGCTTGACATTGTCAACGAGATGTACTAAACTACCATGAGAATTTTTACGGTGTTCTCGAATTTTATGAACCGTCTAATCTATATGATCTAATTGTTCAGATTTAAAATCGATGATCTATTACCACCTATTACCTCCTAAAGGTAATAGGGTTTAGGGTTTAGGGTTTAGACCATGTAACCTTTATTTAATACGTGCGGGCCACATATATGCAATAATTAATTCCTTTCTAAATGTACTTAGAAAAAATTCGTATGCTATCAGATTAATTATTACATGCATCAGAAAAAGAAGATAAGCAACAAATTTTCCGTACAGCTGACACGCATGCATATTACTTTCCGTAATCAAGACAATCTACAGCCGGTTAGCCTATTTTATTTTTTAATTAATTATTTTAAATAAATTTAATCAACAGTATAGATTAATTTTAACTATTACCTTCCTCCCAGGATAGCGCTCTACCGTAAATGTACCCTACTACTAATCACGTGATGATATGGGCTGCTAATGAGAGATCAGATGTGTGCTTGCCTCATGCCTATCATATGTTCTTCTGAAAGGGCTGCATGCCCAGTAAACAAAACTCAAGTTATGGCCTGTCAGATCAGAGGCTCCAAAGCAGAGAAAAGCTTACTCGTTTTATTTAACGATTGGCTGATTCTGTGAGCCAGCAATTAACTACTGCAAGTCTGAAGCATAATTTGATAGCATTGTACACATCATGGGGGAGCTTCAAAATGCTTTAGGAATAGGACACATTTTAAGTAACCATCCAGTTTAAGACCAACATGCGTGTTAAAGCTAGCTGAGCTGACAGCACGACAGCATATTAGTGGGGCCAAATCGACATTAGTTGGCTGCAAGCTCGCCGAACCTGGTTGTCTTATCAAAAGCAAGTTACCCAAATGGTTGCACGGCTGGTTACCAATGGTGATCAAATAATTGGTTACTATGATTATCAGCTTGGTTATCACAGTTATCTATTCGGTTATCATAAATCACTAATGGATGAAAATGTCAAAGTTACCAAGATTTATAGAACCCTAGTCACAAGTCACAACAAACTAGAGACAGAATCATAGGCATGAATTCCGATTTAAGATCAGTCACTTTCACTGTGACAGTGTCACCGACTCTTAAACTCAATATATCAGGCTTCACATGTCAATGATAAAGTCACCGTAAAGTCGACTTCAGATAAATCTATCCTATAAATTCCTAACTCTCTGGGTAGGAAAGAATTCAAACAAGCACTTTTCTTCCAAGTTGGGGTGGTGCAATCAAATATGGTTATGGAAGCAAAACCAAAAACTTAGGTACGCTGCCATGAAAGCTCAGCTCCAACCCATGTATCCTGCGGTGAAAATGGAAGGCACAAAGCTGCAGCTAGCCTGCGGCAGGAACTCTTCTGACACCTTGCACTTGCAGCATCGATCGGCAGCAGCTGAGAGCTAGCTCCAATCTAGCTAGATTCTGGTCATCTCTTAATTCTACCACGCACTGTTCAACTGCTTGCCTGCAAGATGTTGCTGCATGCATGCATGCATGCTTCCAGAATTCAGAATGCTCGTCAATTTGTCACCAGAATTGCAGCCAAGATCGAGGATAGTCGATCGCCTGATCGGCGATGGCATGGACAGTGTGATCATGTGAGCCTGATCGTACGCACGTTCGTACATATGCTAGCTTCGGGACAGTTTAATTCGGGCTATTTATGCTTTCTGTTTTCTTCTTTTCAGTGAGATCGAAATGCTTACTGATTGGACACAAGAGCATTAGAGCAAGTGTAGCTAGGATACTACCACCGACAGCGGTTGCCGAGTATTCTTCGCTAAGTGCAACACTCGATGAATCTTTCGTCAAGTGTCTATAGCACTCGATAAACCCTTATTTTTTCGTAGCGTGCCCTGCATGCATGGCTCAATCATGATCGAGCATGTTAATTCTGATCATTTTTATCAAATCAAACTAACCTATTGGCAATAACTAAGTACTTCCAAAGGTAGGAGATCTCCGAGTGTTCGATGGAAACAAAAAAAGGACGATTCTTATAATTAAGCACAGTCTTACTGATGATTTGCTTTTGTTGCATGTGTCGACTAACTAACTGGGTGTGATTAATGGGTGAGTGATAGGTAAGCGATTGCTTTCGAGTAGTGTCAAGCCAACGGAGTCGGGTATGAGGATTAGTATATATATTGTATGTATATGTATTAGTGTTTGTCTTATGATCTTTAAAGATTTGGTACGGATATAATTCTCTACATTACCGATCGAATCATATACTATACTATAGATAAGCTATCTCTTATTCTATAGAAATATCTGATTCATGCTATTCTGATTAATACTGGTCCCATATCAGCCAATAAGATCTATTTGGTACAACTCCAACTATGATATTTATGCTAGATCTGATGTTTGTATGATATAATAAAATAATTTAAACATTTATTTTTAGTTCAAAATAAAAAGTAAATTACTCAACTAAATACCCTCAACCTATTCATAGCTTCAGATCCATGATTTCTTATAGAGCTATACCAAACAGGACATTGTCGATGTATTGCCGATCAGTCCGCCCACGAAGATATCCAAGATGGTAAATAGAGTAGTAGGGAAGCGTTGTACTCTTGAGTCATATGGTCGACTCTAAGAAACAGAGTTAAAGTTTATACAGGTTCAGGCCTCTCAGAGGATAATAGCCCTACCTCATGTGTTTTAGTGGATTGATGATTGTCTATGCAATACAGTGTGATGAAAGCATAAAAACCTGAAAGTGTGCCTCTAGGGTGCCTCGCCCCCTTTATATAATCAAGGGGCGAGTCCAACAATCCCAGGACTTTATCCTGAGTCGGTTCCCAGATATTCGGGATAACATACCAAACTCAGAACTATTTCCTAATTATAAGGATCCTGGTACAGATATATTTCATTATACCGGACTATGGTGTTCTGTTTCCAGATATGGCGCTGATATACTTTATCGGAATTGAACCCATCTTCATAGGCTATACCGGACTCTAAAGCTAACTAGGTCCACTCTCGTTCTGAACTGATAAAGCCTATCACGGGATACTGGGGTTCACGGGATACTGGGGGTTATATCCCCGACATGCATAAATCACTGTTTTTATTTGTTTCAAGTACAAATTTTGTTTTTGATACATTTCAGACTCTGGTGGATTTCAAATAATGTTTTGTGCGTGTGTGTATATATATAATTGGAAGGATTTACTGATTCTTAGAAAAGGGTAATAATGTGTATTAATGATTTCGTTTAATCTAATTGGAAGGATAAGTGGGAAGAGGGCTTCTCACAACCACCCGGTCTCAATCTAGGCCGTTCGTTAGCACAATCGGACGGCTCGGCCCATTCCATGTACATTTCATTTGGATAGATATATTGGGCCGCACCTAGCCCAACAAGCCCATTAGGTTCCCGCCTCCTAAACCCTCTGGCTCATCTCGAGGCGGGGAAGGCTTCTCCCGAATCTTCCAGAAGCTTCCGGAAGGACGATCGCCAGTGCGTCACCTCTGCTCTGCTCTGCTCTCCCTCTCTCCTGATGGCGGCGGCTGGCGGGGAGCCCCAGAAGAAGCTCCTCTCCATCATCCGCGACTTCGCCGCCGAGAAGTCTCACGGCGGTAAGCGGCGACCGTCGGTCGCGGTGCTGGCCCTAAACCCCCCCGGGGTTTCGCGTCCTCGGCTGATCCGTTTCGTCGCGGCTGTGTCTCCTCGCCGTGCAGAGCGCAGGGTGTCGGACCTGAAGCGGCGGCTCGACGACGTGCGCGCCGCGTCCGACGCGGCCGCGGCAGAGCTCGAGGACGCGAAGCGTGCGCGGGAGGAGGCGGAGCAGGAGCTGCGCGGGAGACAGGTGCAGGCCGCCATCGTCGATGCGTCCATCCAGGCGCTTGAGGTCTCTCTTTTTGTCATGTCTCGGTCGGAATTGGTGAATTATCTCCCCCATTACGACCTATTGGCCTGAAGCCTGATTCGATTGTGTTTTTTTGAGTGTATTTAGGCGACGATCTCGAATCTTCAGGAGGAAATATCGAAGGTGGGCTCTGATCTAGATGCTCTTAAGGTTAGTAATTTCGGGTTTCTCTGCTGTTTGTAGTAGTGATTACTGTTTGGATTTGTTAGTTTAATGTGACGTGCTGATATTTTTATATTTGTTTGTACCATTGCAATTGTTAATGGCGGCTGCGTGTTTGGTGCTTGATGTAATGGATTTAACAGAGCAAGGGGGACATTGAGAGGTGAATAAGATGAGCTTGTTTATTGACCTGTTGCTCGGCTATTGATCGCATTTTATTGGATAATTGAGTTATAAGCAGCTAACTCATGCATCGTGCTTGCCTTGATTCTTGCAGAGACGAGTTCATCAGCCAGATGCATGAGTTGAACACAAAGATAAGGTATGCCGTATTTGTTCTGCCCGTGAGTCTGTGAGGACTTCCACATGTTGCTTTGCTGCACATGTGACCTGCTAGATTGAAATTGAATGCTGCATCTCTTGCTTCCTTTGCTTCGAGCCACGCTTGTTGCTCGAAAAACCCATATGGTGGAGCAGCTCTGGCACCGATACTTCGCCCGGTCCACGTTCCCGTATGCGATATGTATGCGATATGCCGATACGCTACCAATACCCATATTGGCGGCGTATTGAATATTAAAGATTAAAAATAAATTAAAATAATTTCCGATACTTTCTCGATACATCTGCGATACTCCGATACTTCTGCAGCCCAGTAAAAGCATAGCCCAATTACACAAACTCTAACTTTTCACCTCATCTCACCCAGCGCACTGCACCTC
>KE371374.1:954285-967015 GCA_000418225.1 Zizania latifolia
GGGTGCTGGCGTGCGCTAGGTTTTGATTGACGCGCTGGTGGGCAGTGGGTCGAGGAGAGTAAACCCCAGTTCGAGGTTAGGCTGAAAGAGCGGGACTGATAAAATTTATATTTTTCTAAAATATCTCTGCTTACTAGTTTACTAAAAATATTCTCACAAGTGGGTCTGGACTCAAACTGTGCTAGGTCTAGTTCCGCTCTGCAGAGTTTCCGCGGGCCGTCGGATAGGAATCTCGCCTGACGAATACTCCTGCAAAACCCGTTAACCCATTTGGTATCGGGGACGGTTAGCCACGGCCCACGGCCCAATGTCCCATGACCTAACAGGTTTGGTCTCCTAAATTTAGCAAACCGTTTCCAAGCTAGGACCTGTCTGTTCATTTTTTCGACTTGTTTTTTGGTATTATGTGATTTATTTCGTAGTTTTAAAATTATGTGTTTATTGTTTTTTTATATAATTTTATAATTTCATACAATTTTATATTGTTGCTTTCTATATATTATCTATGATTTTTTTGTTTAGAATTTAGGGCCCAGTGAATTGAGCAACGTCTCTAGGCATGGCCACGAACAGAAGGCTAAAGCAAGCGGAGAGGTGAAAACAAATCAGATATAGACACAAATTAGTAATTTCATATTTTTTATAATTAGAAACAAAAACAAATAATGTTAAATACGAATACAGAGCGAGTACAAAACAAAATAAAGTGAATATCTGATCGATTGCCGCTCGCGTCGCGCAGGCGGCGGCTCGGGCAGAACCCTAGCCGCCTAGCCGCCGCCACTCTTCTTCCTCCTCTCTCCTCGCCATCATCATAGCTCTCCGCCGGTCTCTCGTGTGGTCACGAGGAAGGTGGCGGCAGGGCTTTTCCTCTCCCTTCCTTGCTGTTGTTTTGTGGAGACTGGAAGGCAGTGCGAGGAAGGAAGCTGGTGGGGAGGGAGGAGTCCGTCGCGTGGGCCGACGATGTGGGGTTGAGGCCGCCGGCGGCCCTGCGGCGTGGAGGTGGAGCCATTGCATGGGCTGAGGCCGGTGGCACTGGATTGGAAGCCAGCGGGGTAGGGAGGTAGCCATCGCGCGGGCTTGCTGCGTGGGCAGGTGACGCAGGGATGAGGCCGTCGGCAGCCCAGCGGCATGGGAGGAGGCCGACGGCGGGTGAAGTTGCCCGATTGTGTCCGCCATTAACGCGCGCGGGGGGCCTTCAGCAATGGGTGTGCCTAGATCTAGAGGGGCTTGTGCCTAGTCATGGTCGAGAGGCTCAGTTCGGCCTTCGTGACACCAGGACCGAGCTAGTGGTGGTTCCATTATTGTGGCAGAGCAGGGTGATGGAAATGTGCCCAAGAGAATTTTGGGGGAACTGAAAGTTCTGGCTTGAGGCCGGAAGTTCCGGGTTGTAGAGCATCCGGAAGTTCTGGTTAGACCGAAAGTTCTGGACCAGCCCCAGTTTCGGTTTCTGGAGGAGCCGAAAGTTCCTATTGCACCGGAAGTTCTGGGCCTGCCTGAAAGTGAAGTCTGGACGAGCCAGAAGTTCTGGTTAGGACCGGAAGTTTCAGATCAAAATAAATTCAATATAAAATGTTATTTTCGGATGTTCCGGTTAGGACCGAAAGTTCCGGGCCCAGACGAACAGATTGGATCTGTTGGGCTTTAATACTGATTAAAGACCCATGAGAGGACACTATATAAAGAGAGGTGGAGCTAGCACGAAAAGGCTGCTGCTTGATGTTGGTTTGACTAAACCCTAGCTGCCACCTCTCCTCTCTCCTCAATTGCAAGTGTTGTGATCGATTTTTCGGATCTCGCGAGTGGTGCTAGCACGTCAGTGCGAGGTGATCCTGTCCCTGGACATGTGGATACCGTAGAGGTACTACTCCAATAGTGGTGCTCGTCCTCTTTTCGTGGAGTTCGTCGGATCGTAGGATCGCATCGTCTTCATCGCCGGATCGTCGATGAACGAACGGAGCCGGGAGGAGTAGCTCGAGGACACGCTTCATCGACTCTACTTCCGCGGCCCGAGCGCGTCTCGAGACTTGAGGTAACGATCTAAGATCCTATTACACGCATGGTTTCTAGGCTAACGCGGTAAATTTTTAAAATTAAGCGCTAGCGTAACCTCCCCATAACATAACAGTGGTATCAGAGCCTACATGCGTAGTGTTCGATCTGGATCGATCACATATAGGTGATATGTGGTGGAAATAGATTGGATCTATTATTTTTCGTCGGATTTTTCGGAAGTTCCGGGCTAAAATAATTTTTGACACAGAATGTTATTTTCAGAAGTTCCGGTTGAACCGGAAGTTCCAGGTCCAGAAGTTCCGGACAGAAATAAATTCCGTACAGAAGGTTATTTTCAGAAGTTTCGGGTGTGACTCGGAACTTCTGGGCCAATTTAAATCCGAGTCAGAAGGTTGATTTCGAAAGTTCCGGCCCTGAGCCAGAAGTTCCAGGCCCTTTGACCGGAAGTTTTGGGCCTCTGAGCCAGAAGTTCCTGGCTTGGTTCAATCACGTCTAGATTCCGTCTAACTTATTTTTGCAGGGAATGTTATGACTGATATGACTTTGTAAATGTATAAGATACAAGCTTGTAATTTTCATGGCCTGCGTGTCATGGTTAATTGTAGTCCAACGCTGTTCAAATATTGTACGTCCTACGCGTTGACATTTGATGCTTCTGCTCATGTAATTAGTATAGTGCTATTAGCTGTAATAGACTGATACAAGTTTATAGAGGCCTGAAGCGTGATGACCCGATAGACAGGAACCATGGAGATGAAGATCACCATGCGAGAGGGCCATACTATGTCACAGTTAATATGATTACATGTGATGTTTACTTATGTTCCTGTCATACTATTCTTTCATGTTCCGTGTACGGTAGGCATCGTTATCATGTTAGAATAATTTCCCTCAGAAAATTAAGTATTGATGCTCTTTCCAATAGCTGCACCTACCAAGGTTCTCGATCATCGATGGTGGGTCTACTAAAGCAGGGTGCCGTCTTTTATCTTGATCAGTTAGGGTGGATGTCGGATAACCACATGCATAGTATTGGCTTGCTTAACAAAGCTATCAAAACGGTTTTGGGCTTTGGGGCATGGAGTTGGGAGTCGGGCATTGGATGCTACCCCAACGAACAAGAGTCACATAGAGATGTAATTAGCAAAGTGTTGCTTACCTATGTCACTAATCTTCTAGCGGTGATGCCAAAGCTCACTAGGAGTTAGATGAATATGGATCTTGTCCCACAATGTGTCGTTAGAGGGAAAGCGATCATTTTATACATTGTGGCACATCTTTTATTTGAGAGAAGATTAACATAGCATAGTGCTGAACCTTGTATTTTGTTGTAGATCATGGCACCTACTGCAAAAAATACTTCCATTTTTAATCTGCGATCTATCCTTGAGAGGAAGAAATTGCCTGGAACAAACTTTATTGACTGGTATAGAAACTTAAGAATTGTTCTTGAACAAGAGAAAGATGAATATGTTCTAGAGGTCCCCTATCCTAATCAACCAGCTAATAGTGCATCTGTAGCTGATCGGTGGGCTTATAAGAAGCACGCCAACGATTCACTCGATGTTAGCTGTCTCATGCTTGCCAGTATGTCCTCTGAGCTTCGGAAGCAAGATGAGAACAGGGATGCCCATAATATGATTGTGGGACTCCGAGGCATATTTGAGAACCAAGCTCGGGCCAAGAGGTATGGTACCTCAAAGTCCGTGTTTGTGTATAGAACTGGTTATTGGTAAAGGAACTGCAAGTTGTACTTGGAAGAACTTAAGAAAAAGAAGGGAAGTGAGACTTTCGCTTCCACTTCAAGTATAAATATTATTGAAATTAATCTTGCTACTCGTCTAAGTGATTCGTGGGTATTTGATACCGGATCAATAATTCATACTTGTAAATCGTTGCAGGGACTGAATATGACAAGGAAGTGTGCAAGATGTGAATTGGATGTTTGCGTCGGTAATGGTGCAAAAGTTGCTACGTTGGCCGTCGGCGTTTATTCTTTGTCACTACCCTCAGAATTAGTTTTGGAATTGAATAATTGTTATTACATTCCAGCCTTGAGCAGAAACATTATCTCTTCTTCATGTTTGGAGGAAGATGGTTTTGAATTCATAATAAAGAACAAGTGTTGTTCGATATTTTTAGATGGCATGCTCTATGGTGTTTGTTTATTGATGAATGGCTTATATATTCTGAATCTTGAGGATATACATGTCTATAACATTAATACGAAGAAACCTCGACTCAATGATTTGAATCCTATCTATGTTTGGCATTATCGTTTGGGTCATATAAATGAGAAGCGCATGCAGAAGCTCTATAGAGATGGGCTTTTGGAGTCATTTTATTTTGAATCGTTTGACACATGTGAGTCTTGTTTACTTGGCAAGATGACTAAGGCGCCTTTCACTGGTTAAAGTGAGAGGGCAAATGAATTGTTGGCCATTGTACATACTGATGTATGTGGACCAATAAGTTCTACAGCTAGAGGTGGATTCCAGTACTTCATTACTTTTATCGATGACTTTATTAGATATGATTACATCTACTTAATGAGGCATAAGTTAGAATCCTTTGAAAAGTTCAAGGAGTTCCAGAATAAGGTACAGAATTATACAGGCAAGACAATTAAATTTCTGCGATCGGATCGTGGAGGTGAATATTTGAGCCATGAGTTTAATGATCATCTGAAGCAGTGTGTAATTGTTCCACAGCTGACTCCACCTGATACACCTTAGTGGAATGGGGTGTCCGAGCGGAGGAACCAAACTTTGTTGGATATGGTCCGATCGATGATGAGTCAAACTGATCTTCCATTGTCTTTTTGGGGATTCGCTTTAGAAACTGCTGCTTTCACACTAAACAGAGTTCCATCTAAATCTATAGAGAAGACACCATATGAGATATGGACTGGGAAGCGTCTCAGGTTGTCTTTTCTAAAGATCTGAGGTTGTGAGGCCTATGTAAAGCGTTTGACGTCTGATAAGCTCACTCATAAATCTGATAAATGCTTCTTTGTGGGGTATCCTAGGGAAACCAAAGGATATTATTTCTACAACCGAAAAGAGGGCAAAGTATTTGTCGCTCGGAATGGTGTTTTTCTTGAGAAAGAGTTTCTCTTGAAAAGGGTTAGTGGGAGCACAGTGCAACTCGAAGAGGTTCGAGAACCACTAGAAAGTGTTTTAGCTCCTACTGAACCGCAACTCGACATGCAAGATGTTGCAAAGCCTGTTGTCGAGACACCAGCCCCACGTCGGTTGGAGAGGTTGAGTCGTGCGCCCGAGCGGTTTACATTTTTAACCACTGGGCAGCGCGATGTATTATTATTGGATAATGATGAACCTAAGACCTATTCGGAAGCAGTGATGGGACCAGACTCTGAGAAATGGCTTAGAGCCATAAGATCTAAGTTAGAATCCATGCGAGAGAATCAAGTTTGGAACTTGGTTGATCCACCTGATGGTGTAAAAACTATCGAGTGTAAATAGATTTTTAAGAAAAAGATAGACGTTGATGGAAATATTCACATCTATAAGGCATGATTGGTGGCGAAAGGTTTCAGACAGATTCAAGGTGTTGATTATGATGAAACATTTTCGTCCGTCGCTATGCTAAAGTCTATCCGGATCATCCTAGCAATTGCCGTATTTTATGACTACGAGATATGGCAAATGGATGCCAAGACGGCTTTTCTTAATGGAAATCTAAGTGAGGATGTGTATATGACATAGCCTAAAGGTCTTGACGATCTAGAGAATGCTGGGAAAGTTTGCAAGCTGCAAAGGTCCATTTATGGGCTGAAGCAGGTTTCTCAGAGTTAGAACCTTCGTTTTGATGAGGTAGTCAAAGGGTTTGGCTTCATCGAGGACGAAGTAGAGCCTTGTGTTTACAAGAAGGCTAGTGAGAGCTCACTTGTATTTCTAGACTTATATGTAGATGACATATTATTGATCGGAAATGATATTTCTATGCTAGATGCTGTCAAGTCTTCGTTGAGAAAAAGTTTCTCAATGAAAAATCTTGGAGAGACAGCATACATTTTGGACGTAAAGATCTATAGAGATAGATCGAGAAGGCTAATTGGATTAAGCCAAAGTATGTACATTGACAAGGTATTAAAATGGTTCAATATGCAGAATTCTAAGAAGGTTTTCTGCCAATGTCACATGTCATTTCTCTCAGCAAGAGTCAGTGTCCTTTGACACCTGATGAGCTAGAGAAGATAAGTGTGATCCCGTATTTCTCCGCAATCGGATCCATCATGTATGCCATGCTTTATACACGTCCAGATATTTCTTATGTTCTAAGTGTTACGAGCAGATATCAGTCAAACCCGGGTGAAAGTCACTGGGCGATAGTAAAGAGTATCCTTAAGTACTTAAGAAGAACTGAGGATATGTTCCTGGTCTATGGAGGTGAGGAGGAGCTCGTTGTAAATGGTTACACCGATGCTAGCTTCCAAACTGACAAGGACGATTCACGATCGCAGTCTGGATTTGTGTTCTGCCTCAATGGAGGCGCAGTGAGTTGAAAGAGTTCCAAGCAAGAAATGGTTACAGATTCAACAACTGAGGCCAAGTATATTGCAGCTTCGGAAGCTGCGAAGGAGGCAGTTTGGATCAAAAAGTTTGTTTCTGAGCTGGGTGTTGTCCCTAGTGCGTCCAGTCCAGTGGACCTCTATTGTGATAATAGTGGTGTCATTGCGTAAGCCAAGGAGCCTAGGTCGCACCAGAACTCTAAGCACATACTGCGACGCTATCACCTTATCCGTGAAATTATAGATAGATGTTATGTGAAGATATGCAAGGTGCACACGGATTTGAACATTGCAGATCCGTTGACGAAGCCTCTCTCACAGCCCAAGCATGAGGCGCATTTGAGCTCTATGGATATTAGATAATTGCTTGAGTGAGTCCAGTATATGTGAGAGAAAGTGTCTTGTCTATGCTAGTGTACATTTGGATAATTGGTTATCTTGTTCCTTGAATAAATATCTTTTACATTGACCAACAAGTGTATGACTTGTTTGTGAAACTCTCTATGTTACGATGTTATTCTAAACGATTTCTAATCTCATATCGTCATGTGGGACAGTGATGATTTACAGATTAGCACATCTGTCTGATTGATGATCATGTTTTACAGATCATAGACATGGAGATGTTAAATCAGTGATGTGGACTCATGTTGGTGAACATGGAGTTGGATAGACCCACTTTGAGATACTGCTGAGATTGTTATTTTAAAAGTGCCATCAGTTATCATTTTAAATGGTGTACCTGTAGAATCCTTAGATCTGAGATCGTCATTGATTTTAGAATATATAGTAGCACACTTAGGGGCTTCCAAACGCTATTCCGTAACAGGGTAGTTATAAAGGTTGCTTTTGGGTGTGTCACGAAACATGTCATGGGGTGTGAGCGGTTAAGATAGAATTTACCCCTCCTAAATAACGGGAGAGACGTCTTTGGGCCCCTTGAGGTAGTCGGATTGGAAAGTGCATGACCATGCTACTATGATCAAAGAGTTGATCATGATTGAATCCACTACTTGATCGAGTGAAGTGTTGAGCTATCAACAAGGGTGGCACGAATCTTGGCTTGAGCTTGACTGATGTCATGTGGTAAAGGGATTGGTGCGTGAGTATATCAAGGTTCAGAAAGTATGATTTTGACTTTGTATACTTTTGGGGGTCAATAAGTGCTGCTAGGTATCGCTATTGATCGGCGATTCAGAAAGGGTTTTCGGGTAGCAGCTGTTTGCATATGAACCTATCGGGTCACACGTTTAAGGGGATTGGATTTTAAAGCTTGCAAGAATTGGCTCTTGTGCAAGTGGGAGATTGATGGAAATGTGCCCAAGAGAATTCTGGGAGAACCGGAAGTTTTGGCTTGAGGTTGAAAGTTCCGGGTCCTGGAGCATCCGGAAGTTCCGGTTAGACTGAAAGTTTCGGGCTAGCCCCAGTTTTGGTTTCTGGAGGAGCCAGAAGTTCCGGTTGGACCGGAAGTTCTAGGCCTGCCTGAAAGTGAAGTCTGGACGAGCCGGAAGTTCTGGTTAGGACCAGAAGTTTCGGATTGAAATAAATTCGATACAGAAAGTTATTTTCGGAAGTTCCGGTTAGGACCAGAAGTTCCGGGTTCAGACGAACAGATTAGATCTGTTGGGCTTTAATACTGATTAAAGGCCCATAAGAGGGCATTATATAAAGAGAGGTGGAGCTAGCACGAAAAGGCTGCTGCTTGATGTTGGTTTGACCAAACCCTAGCCGCCACCTCTCCTCTCTCCTCGATTGCAAGCGTTGTGATCGATCTCCCGGATCTCACGAGTGGTGCTAGCACGCCGGCGCGAGGTGATCCTATCTCTGGACGTGTGGATACCGTAGAGGCACTGCTCTAATAGTGGTGCTCGTCCTCTTTTCGTGGAGTTCGCCGGATCGTAGGATCACATTGTCTTCATCGCCGGATCGCTGACGAACGAATGGAGCCGGGAGGAGTAGCTCGAGGACGCGCTTCATCGACTCTACTTCCGTGGCCCGAGCGTGTCTTGAGGCTTAGGTAACGATCCAAGATCCCATTACACGCATGGTTCCTAGGCTAACAGGGTAAAATTTTGAAATTAAGCGCTAGCGTAGCCTCCCCATAACCCAACACAGAGACTGTTGTCGAGTGTAGCCGACGGTGGCTAGTTCCTTTTCGGTTGGCCGTCTTTGCTTGGCTCGTTGTTGTGTGGCTTCTATTAGCGTGGTTGGCACATTGGGCAATGCCTCAACAGTGCGATGGTTGTCCTTTCTAGAGTCATCTCCTCCCTTCCTTTGGCGCTCCTTCCCTTCTATGATTGTCTTCATTCTTGGTCGTGGGGTGCTTCTTGGTTAGGCAGGGGTTGGTTTTAGAAGTGGCGTTCCTAGTCTATTGTTGTTGTCATCGTGCGCAAGTGGTGCTGGCGGTAGGGCGCTGGCCTGGTTGGGGGTGGCAAGAGTGCAAGGTCATGTGCTCGTTCCAGGGCGTCGGTGTGGCAGGCCACTTGCTAGCAGGGGTTTGTTGGTTATTGGCGCATCTGGGAGCGTCTTTAGGGTTAGGAGAGAAAGCTACGGGCGAATGCCTAGCCCAACCTTGTTGGGCCGATATTGATGACGTTTTTAGGCGCCATGTTCCTCCCTTGGGGCTTTGTCGAGTAGCCTCCCTCTCCTCCCTAGCAAGACTCTTCGGTTTTAAACTTTGCCTAATTCTTTTGGGTGGATAATGGCGATGTTTTGGCTTTGTAACCTCTCTGGAGGCGTCATCTTGAAGGTCTTATTGCTCGCCCTGCTGCCTTGGGTCTTGGGTTAGTGTTGCTTGCCCTCGTTGGAGTGGTTTTTTGTTTTTCTCCTAATTACAGCCTTCTAGGGTCATAATCTTGTAGTTTTCTCCGTCTATATTAATACAGACCTCCACACTATCTTGTGTGGATTGTTAAAAAAACAAAATGAATATGATTACGGAAATTCATAGGAAGAAAACAAGTGTATGCTGCCTATAAGAGAGAAGTAATTTGTTCCATAAATAAACTAATAATGTGTATACATGATTCAGATTTTACTTATGAGGCTACCTTATTGAAATCAAACAATCAAGAATGCTAGTTGCTAAATATTTTTCACTTTAATGATTTTCAGTGAAATTTTAAACATAAATAAACAATGTTTTTATAAAATATTATGAATAAAAGTTAAATCAACAATAAAGAGAAAATAAGAAATATTTTTTCTTAACAAAATGCAACTTGAGATATTTTTAGAATTTTTTATGCTTTTAAATATGTTCAATAAATTTTCTAGATTTTTTCAAGCAAAAGAAGTAATTTTAATGCATTAAATAAAATTTTAACAAAAATTTTAATTGTAAATCCTTAAAAATTCTCTTGTTTCGCTTTGGGCCAAAAGTTAGCCTGACTACCTCTTTCTCCTGCGCACACAACACACTTGGCCCAACTTGTCTTGATATGCCTCATGTGCGGATATCCGAATACTTTTTATCTGGATTATCATATTTGTATTTGTATTAGCTAGATATAAGTCATCTTCTATTTGTATCAGTATCGAAAAAATATTCGTGTTAATATCAAGACTATCTAAAAATTATTTGATCTAATACTATCCATGTTTGTATTTGTATCCTATATCTCGCTGTCGCATAGAAATTATCTGAACCGTTTTCACCGTACATAGTATGGCCTACTTAATTAGATGGGCCGAGGGTTAACAATCTCGTTCAAGACCGGTTACCATGGTAATTGTGGTTACTGATAGGTAGCATGATAAATTGGTTAAAAATCAAATTCTAATTTTTGAATTCAAACTTTTGAATGGAAAGGTTGTCGAACGGTTTGGCTCGGTTACTGTTTGATTTCAACCCATAACTAAGCGGTAACTGCCGGTTACCGATGTCATTTTTTATTCAGTTTGTGTTTGTAACCGATTGGTTAGCCATAATAATCGAATGGTACGCGTCTAAAATCGATCGATTTTAAAAAAAATGCTGAAAATAGAAAAAATCATAGAATATATAGAAAAACTGAAAAAATAAATAAAAATATGGGGAAAATTTAGAAAAATATAGGAATGTAAAGAAAATTTGTGATATAGTGATAAAAAATTGATATGACATTTGTTTTGTTGAATTAAATGGTAGAGCATTACAAATTTAGTGATGCCATTTTAAAAATAAAATACAAGAAATGGCAATGGCAGGATATTGGTCCAGACCCAATTTTTTTATTTTTTTGCCTCAAAATTATTCCAAATTTGAATATTTTGAAAATGAATTTATCAAAAATAATCATAAATCATCGAGTATTTATAGGTTTTTTATTTTCGTAAATTTAAAACTAAAATTTGAATTTTAAAATGAATAGACCGATTTGCACCTACCGGTCCGGCTCGGACAATCGGTTACCGCTCAGTCAAACCCTAGATGGGCTGCACCATGTTGCACATGTGCTCTGCTGCCCGTTTGCTCTGGTCTGGTGATGAGCTGGCGAAGGGACTTTGCCAAGTCGTTGATACTAACAAAGGCAAAATATTTTGATAATTTGATAGGTAGATACACAACCGATTAATCTAAGGTTTATAAAAATATTGAATTTTATAGGCATATGGATAGTTTCCTATAAAAATATATTTGAGCTTTCCATTCATAAAAACACTCGTCAATAATAATATACTAGTAGCGTGCACGTGCTAACGCTACGGTAAAAATCAAAAGACAATAAATGTCTTAAACTTAAAGCAAATAACGAAATAAATTAAGATTTACGTCAAAAGAGATCGACGACGAATTAAAGAGTCTGTCTTGTGCAACATATATTCCTGATACAGCGTACAAAATATTCTAAAGCAAAAATAATTCAAATTGTATCATTCAACAGAGAGCTGCTCTCAAAACTCCCGGAACTGATCCTTGGTTAGCAACTGAGCTGTGATCCCCCTTCGTCATGCAAGCGCGTCGAAGATCTGGCCCGCAAATTCCTTGGATCCAACCATTCCTGGAACAAATTTGGTGAAAATTTCAGGCAGTTTTTGTTTGGATTCCTGGGGTTCAGAGAAAATTCAGTCGTTTTTCCAATGGAAGGTGTTCAAAGTTCAGAGAAATGCAAGAGGTGAGGTGGGTGAGTGAGCTCACCAATGCACTGGCTGAAGCGTGACTGGAGGAGGAAGCCGTCGACGGCAAGCCGCTGGAACCGCTTCTCCACCTCCGGCCAGCCGTGCCGTGCGTGACGACGCTCGAGTTGAGGAACTGGAGCCCGCAGAGCGAGTGCAAGCAGAAGGGGTTTGTAATATCTGCTATTCACCACCACAATGGCACCTGCCATTGAGCACCTACATATCAGTAACTGCGGTAACTGAATCGGCAGAGCCATCAGCCATGTTATGCATGAATTCAGAAGTCATCAAATCACTCTGCACATCTCCATCGTAATTCTTGCAAGCCCACACATAGCCTCCTTCGCTCTTAAGTGCATAGGCAACCATGTCATCGATAAGACGATGCTCATACCTACCAAAAGTAAAGATCATGACATATGTGAGAAAAGCTTCTCAGAGAATTCAAAGCAACAAAACAAGTACCTACCATATTCCGGCAGCCTCAAACTTGGATTTCCACCCAGCTTCGTAGACCTCCTGGAAGATGTCCTCGAACCTGCAAAACCAAAAATATATTACACCAAGCATATATGTTGTCTAGAAATATTAGTCAGATACATCAATCCAACCTGGATACCTAAATAAGCTTTGAGTAATAGTAAGTGCAACAGTGTATTACCTGCCATCATATTTCTTCAGGATTGTATTTTTGGTGCTAAGATATAGTGGCCATTTCTTCTCATATGCAGTTGTCATGGAAGCTTCAGCAAAAGCTCGAATTGACTATAAAATAGTTAAAGAAATGCTCAGACAAATACTTGTATATAATATATTGTTTTAAAAAAGAAACTATTACAGGGCTTACAGTACCTCATCAGTGTAGTACATAGGCAAGGCAACTCCTCCAGCGCCAGTGAAGTTGAACACCTCTAGATCAATCTGCTCATATTTCCCCTCTGTAAGAACAGAGACAAAATAACACAAGATCAAATTATGCTTATATCAGTTCACAGAAGGACAAATAATACAGTGTAATCAAGCAACCATACCATATGTCAATCATTCAATACCTTTAAAATCCTTGCTAGCAAGGGTATA
>KE371374.1:982592-994148 GCA_000418225.1 Zizania latifolia
TAGAACCGACACTGACAACAAGTATCAGTGTCGGTTCCAGAACCGAAGCGACACTGATACCCAATATCAGTGCTGGTTCATGTCACGAACCAACACTAATACGCGCGTATCAGTGTCAGTTCAATAATACAACTGGCACTGATACGATATTATCAGTACCGGTTTGGATCATGAACCGGCAATGTTGTATATTTCACGCTATTTTATATATATAAACCACGTTGTATTAATTCTATATCTAGATGCATATATATGCTAAATTCATTTACATAGCTTACATCATATTACGCGGCCAATCTCAAATCAAATTAATATGACATATATTAACTTAAAATATAGAACATATTTACATAAATGTTTTCATAAGTTTTGAATGTGACATTGTTCTTACAAACTCAAGCACAATTATAGCACATACATAACAAAGAGATGCACAAGACAAATTACAGCACATACATAATAGCCTCTAGTGCACCATTGTTGATGTGGAAATAAAAAGCATATACTATGCCGACAACTAAATCGTTGGCTCACAGAAATTGACCAAAACCAGTCGTTAGGTAGTACCGTCTATTTGTTGACTTATGCAATGCAACTGGGACTGATGTACTTCCTGCTGCTGTCACTTAGATCTGCGAGGTCTGTTGGTGTAGGTGAGGCGTGATGTACTTATCATAGTACTGTCTTGAAAAGTACTGTTATGAATAAAATATGTTGGTAGCTAGTTAGACGAGGCAAGTGTAAATATATAGATATTTACAATTATGACATGTGCAAAGTGCTTACCACCGACATCTTGTTGATGATCGAGGGATTGATTGTGCATACATACAAGTGAGTCCCGTAGAATAGACTAGCCGAGATGTCTTACAGAAGAGCCTTCAATTCCTTGCAGGAGTCACATCTGTATGATTTCCAAAATTTTTACATGAGAGAAGCTATGTTACATTTTGATCGTAGAAAAAGTTTCAAGTTTAAATGAATATTTAACCGTCGATTTGCTTTTAAACCCAACCCATTCTTAGTGTAAATCCTAATTCATCCTGGGAGAATCTCCGACTTTCTTAACATCGTACGTGATAACTTTCTCAAAATATTTTTAATTTTTTGTCACAGCATCTATGTATCATATCATAATAACATGACATGTCTCGTGTTTTTCAGACTTCATTTGATTTTTTTAGAATTAAAAAAATCATTAAGATCTACGTTGCCGATCGAGTGTCGCAACATAGATTTTTCAAATTTTCTTTCAATTTAGTGGATAAGAACTAAAAATGTACTTAAAAACATGAATATGATTTTTCTATAAATTTTGGTTTATTATTTCAAGCACTTACAGTTCAAATCTCACCTATTTCAATTTAAATCCTAGAAACACATTTAATGAATTAAAAATAGTAAACTGACCTAGAAAAATACCAAATTTTTACATGAGATAAGCTATATTGCATTTTGATCGTAGAAAAAGTTTCAAGTTCAAACAAAGATTTAACTATCGATTTGCTTTTAAACCTAATCCATTATTCTGTAAATCCTAATTCATCCTAGGAGAATCTTCGACTTTCTTAACATCGTGTATATGATAACTTTCTTGAAACATTATTGAATTTTTATCACAACATCTATGTATCATATTATGACATCATACTAGTCTCGTGGTTTTTAGACTTCATTTGTTTTTTTAGAATTAAAAAAATCATTAAGCTCTGCGTTGCCGATCAAGTGTCGTAATCTAGATTTTTCAAATTTTCTTTCAATTTAGTGGATAAGAACTAAAAGAGCTCGGCACTCGGCGAAGAGCTATTTTCCCATAATGAATGTTATATTTTATTTAATATTTTAAAAAGAAATGGGATGTTTTAAAAGATTTTGGAATTCAAAAAATTCTAAATTTAGAGAATATTATCACTAATATGAAAAAGATATGATATCACTAATGCTAAAGGCTACATTTGTATTTTTAACATTTATTATTTGTTATTAAAAAATGCTAAACCCTAAACTCTAAACCATTGATCAAATAAAATACAAATTGTTGTAGCGCGGGAAAGATTTATAGCGCCACAACAGTGCCGATTCTATTTACGAACAGACACTGATACATCAGTGTCGATTCATGTCATGAACCGACTCTGTTTCACCACTATCAGTGTCGATTAATGGAATGAACTAACACTGATGTATTAGTGTCGGTTTGTAAATGGAGCCGACACTGAACGTGGTGCAACAGTGCTGGTTCCTGTAATACCTAGGGTTTAATAAAAAGTATAAAAAATATGATTTTTTAACCGTTACTCCGATGGACGACCGGGTTCTGTGGTTGCGGAGTACTCGTCGAGTAGGTTCCATTTTTATATTTATTTGTCGAAATCAGGTTTATATGAGGTCGTAGCGGGTAATTTAATTTGGGCCGTTAGATTAGAGAAGGATATATATATAAACAATCTGTTCTCAGATCGATCTCTTCTCCACCCAGCGCGCAGCCACATCCTTCTCCACCCAACGCTGACTCCTCTTCTTCCACGCCGCCGCTTGCTCCCTGGCTGCCCCTCCTCCCCTCGCTGGCCAACCCCTCTGTTTCCACCACGCGGACGCCACCACGTCGCCACCTGAGGTTTCCCCCGCATCTCTCCCATCGGTTTCTCTGAGGAAACCCTAGGTAAGGCTTGATCTCTCTGTGTAGCATGTGTTTAAGGATGATTTCGATGTCTTAAGTCATGGTTAAGAAAGATTAGAGAAGGGGTTTGGGCTTTGATTTTCGGATTGGGCGCTTCCTGTGCATGTAGATTTACAGGGTTTCTGTATTGCGATGATTAGTCAGTCAAAATGATTTTTCTTGCAAAAACGTATAACTAGAAAGTTGTAGATATAATTTTTATCTATCATCTGGTAAAATTTGGTATCTTTTAGTTGGACAGTTTAGGAGAAATCGATGTTCAAAGTCAGGTATGTATTTTCTAACGAATTCTGGACAGTAGTAGATTGATCTGTCTTTTGAGGGGCTAAATGACAGAATTAGTTTTTGTGCCTATATACAAAGTTGTAGAGATTTTCCTAAGATTTCCATATTGGTAAAGTGCGCATTGATTGGATAATTATAACTCGAGATATCATTGTTTTTCTATCAGCTATCTGTTTTATCGTCAGAAATCTTACTCAAAGTTCAGACCTTGATTTATCTATCCTAATGGATTTTTTAAATACAAGTTTATAACTATAAACTTGTATCTCATATGATTGTCTACATTTTCATGAAGTTTTAGTTTTTTCTCATGTTCGGTGTAGCGGCTATAAAATTGTGAAATGTCATTGTCTGAATTTTAGACAGTTTTTGAAGCCTGTTTTCAAGTGTGAAATATACCATTTAAATGATAGAATTAAAATGTAGTTAAACACGAGAGTTATAAGTTATTTTCTGTAGATGCTCAAGACTTATTTATTTATTAAGTTTGGTTAGCGATTTGAAAGTTACGTTGAAAACAATGGAGGACCTATGCTTTTAGCATTTTGTCGGGATGCCCGATGTTTCAGATTTTAGAGTTTTTATACCAAATAATAGTGGAGCTTATATACGGAATAGTCTTCTGAGTGTTGTTTTATGATTTAGGTGTGGAGTCTACTAGCAAAGCGATTAAAAATCTAGGTTATCGCTACAGTTAATGTAAGTACATGACGAACTATTTGTTTGTGATGAATGAATCAGTTTGCTCTACTTCTCATATTTATATATGTATGTAATTGTGTATGCTCTCGATGTTTGGTTTCTGATTTTATACTTTAAGTTGGTTTGAAGTTCTCGATGCCATTCGTATTTTAATATTCCGGATTCTTATTCTATTCAAGTAATTCAAGCACCATGCGTAGCCATGGAGTATTATTTACTTTTTCATTCAGGATCCTATGAGTAAGTGCTGGCTCCACTTGCTCGGCTTACTGGTAATGCTAAAAGGAGAATTCATATGTACCCGGGATGAGAATTATTACTTCAATTCGAGTTTATCTATTTCTGACGAAAACAATAGTTTTTGATGCATGCCTGCCTGAGATAGGAACTACAACATCTGAACTTCTGATTTTCTAACACATAAGGATTCTTTTACTGGTTTCTTAATTCAATTGCACTGTGTGTCTTTTCTAGTTTCATATTGTACTTGCTGAGTATTCTTTACTTACTTTTATGTTTTATTTGGTTTTTAGGTACTCAGTGACAAAAGCATCTTGGGTCGGGGTGTAGCACCTTCATCACACGTCACTTTGCTCGACATATACATCTTAACTTAGTTTTAATAAGTAATGTAGCTTAATTTGTGCTTTTAGACCCTTGAGTCGTTATTCGTGTTATGGTTTGTCTTTGGGATAGTTTGCGGTGCTTGGTTATATTTTTGAAGTTGTGGTTGATTGGATATGATAAAATCTTATAAACTGCCTGTTGCGGATGTCTATATTATAGGGAAAACTCTGCCGAAATTTTTAATAAACTTTGGTCTTAGATAATTTTTAGTGTTTGGTGTGGCATCTCGGGTATGTGGATACCTGGGGTGTTACAGTTCCGTTCAAGTTCGAAAAATTTAATGGCTTCTATTTTTTAAACCGGTAGTGATACAGCTTTAGTGTCAGCTTAGGAATAACTGGCACTGATATGACGCTACTTTTAAGTGGTTTTGTGGTAGTGCTAGACACCATGTTTCAACCAATGAGGAGGAAAATAAAGTGAACGGCTGCAGCTAGTCTTCGTGATATATAGGATGTGTTTCCTAGGCCACAGTGAGTTGCGCAGTACGTGTATTTTCTTCTAGGTTTAGGTTAATTCGGCGAAGCTATGAAAGTTTTTCATTTGACATTATTTAGAGTCATAAATATTTGTTTGAAGATTTAACTTTAGAGATTATTTATACAAATGGAAAATATTATATATAAAGTAGGATAGAGAAAAATATTGTATATCTTTACGTGATCTACAGTTTTAATTTTATAGTTAAAAGTTTTTTATTTGAGATCATTTAGAGCCATAAATAATCGTTTGAATATTCAGCTAAAATGTAACAAAGAACAAATAATTGTTCCTTAGTTGTCATCTATTGGTACGAGATGGCTTTGTGTGAGGACTGATGTTTGGATAGATTATTCCTGCAAATTGCTTCATATAACTCAGTTAAAAAACGTGACTTAGTATACATGTGACTTAGTATGAGATAGGATGCATGGTGAGTCACTCCGTTCCTTAGTTGTCATCTATTGGTATGAGATGGCTTTTTGTGAGGACTGATATGATGTTTGGATGGAATCCTACAAATTGCATTCATATAACTCAGTTAAAAAACGTGACTTAGTATGAGATAGGATGGTGAGTAGTCACTCCTTCCTTAGTTGTCTATCATATATTGGTACGAGATGGCTTTTTGTGAGGACTGATGTTTGGATAGATTCCTGCAAATTGCATTCATATAACCCCGTTAAAAAAACGTGACTTAGATGAGATATAGGATGGTGAGTCACTCCGCCATATCTATATGGTCGGGATGTAGAATATAATATTTTTTATACCATATGTATCATTTTAATCATTTTCACAGATGAGTCTAACAAAAGATGTCCTAAAAATCACATATAGAAATATATTTTCCTAAATGAATATCCAGCGACCTGTAAAAATTTAATAATTTTATAGCCTTATGTCACAGTCCCGACTGTAAATATGACAAAATACCCATATTTGTAAATTTTTTAAAGTGATACGCATGCATTCATCGTGGCTTTCAATCTGGATTCGTTGGCAAAGCATAGCAACAAATCTGACCACGTGCACGACATGTGTTCGACGTGAATGATATAGTTTTATATTATATATATATATATGGGTAAACAATCAGTATGTATGAGCAAAATGTCGGTGCCAAAATTCTTATCGAGGAATATATATATATATATATAGGTAACCGCTAGTGTTTTAATTTATGATTGGGAGAAATATTCTCTCGTCTTCATCCTTATCTATGAGATAAATTTTCTCTATCTCCTTCTCTATGCGAGGTCCCGCCCTCATATTGAAATAAAAAACAAGTCTAAATTAGGGTAATTGCTCTAGATAATTTAGTGAATTGAACACTAAAATAAAATAAACCTGTTGATTAAAATTATATATATTTAGGGCCATGTAGGGAACGCGAATGGAGAACCAGGCCATAAGGACCCGCCATAAGAGCCTTTTCCGTTAAAAAGCTACGGAAAAAATTGATCTTAATTAACACTGTTTTCTAATATGATAACAACGGGGACGGGAGTCCGCCGTGTCCACATCTCTAGAGAGCTGACGTGTACACCAACCACCAATACACTATCTCCCGCTATAAATATAATTGGTACCAACTGCTCTCCTTGTGTGTAGCTAGGTTCTTTGCGCATTAGATACTCAATTGCTGTATCACTCTCCATTATTCTTTGCCAACAACATGTCACATAACATTTGCATGACTCATGGGGATGGAGTAAACAGCTACGCGAAGAATTCGAAGCTGCAAGTAATTTATTTCTATCCTAACTACTTGATCTTGTAAAGAATTCTTTGAGCTATTTCAGTGGCTTGCTAGAGGGCATATGATTTTTTTATACATTGATTCTATGTTTTATTGTAAGATATTATAACATTAACATAGTTGTGTAATAAATTTATCGCTAAACCTAACATATATATACACTAGAGCTTAAATCTATAATTTTATGACAAATTTGACACTAAACTCATAATTTTGTGATATTACATCTTTAGGACAATTTTGTTAAAATACCTGTAGTTTTACTAAATATACTCATATATATATGAAACAAATGACTTGTTTTCTTTCTAGTGAGCTCAACTCGATCCTTCGTGAGGCTGAGCAAATGCTTCAACAGAATATTTCTAGTATTACATGCCAAGAAAACACTGGGAAAACTTTACATGCTATATATAATTAAGCCGTGTTGTTTAACTAGATTTTTTGCGAACTGCGAAGTGTTAAAACTAGATTTTCGCACTATTAGCTAGCTAGCTAGTACAATTCTTTTACACAAAAACTTTCATTCAATTCGAAGAGAAATTCTTGTCCTATGAAATTACATGTGGCATATGGCATGTTCTAACTTTTGGTACTCGTTTCTCCACTGTTAATCACGGCCCAATTTTTTTTTTTCTGATGTACGTGTGCATGAATATTAGGAAAAGTCTTTGCTTGAGACAACACCATTGATTGAGAAGGCCATAGAAGAAGTGTGCAGTACTCATCTCCCCAAGAGGATGCTTGTTGCTGACCTGGGCTGCTCTTCAGGGCCAAATACTCTAATGTTTATCTCTTTGGTGATAAGAGCGACCAGTGAATGTTGTGACAAGAATAGCCACGGCCCCTTGGATATTCAGTTCTTCTTG
This sequence comes from Zizania latifolia, assembly GCA_000418225.1. Classification (NCBI taxonomy): domain Eukaryota; kingdom Viridiplantae; phylum Streptophyta; class Magnoliopsida; order Poales; family Poaceae; genus Zizania; species Zizania latifolia. The sequence continues at coordinate 989,998 of KE371374.1, forward strand.
AATGATCTACCTGGCAATGACTTCAATTGCCTGTTTAAATCTTTAGATCAGCTTGATAATCTGGTTGCTAAACATAAAAACAGACAAGCAGTCGTCGCACTGCCTCGGTACTACGTTGCTGGATTGCCAGGTTCCTTCTACACAAGGCTTTTCCCCGAAAAGAGTGTTCACCTGTTCCATTCCTCATATGCCCTGCAGTGGCGCTCGAAGGTAAATTTTATATGTGTCTATATATATATATATTTGAAGTGAGCGTGCAATTGTGCACCAATATGATTTATTAGGACTCTTTTATTACTATGCGTCTCTCTCAGGAGTTAAGAGTTTAATAATTAATATATCCGTCCCATTAATTTTCCTTGAAATAAAAAATTTAGATAATATATTAGTCGACTATTACAGGTTACATCCTTTACAGAACTTTTCTTTTTATATGCCCCAAAATTTCTTTCCTTAAATTGGTATCAAATCTTTTAAAACAAATCAAATTAGTAATAGATTGTCTTCTTTAATTATAGACATTCAATCAATTAAGATATATTATCTACACTTATTTGAGTGCACTATAAAATTAGAAAGTTTATTAATTGTTAATAAATTGCTTGCAATGCTACAAAGCACCTAAAAAATTGTTTCAAATTTAAAGTACTCTCTCTATGGACATCTTTGACCTGAAATCATAAAATGATGGGCATCACACCCATGCTTACTCTAATGACCCCATCATTAGTGATAGGTATAGATGTATACTCATCACTAACTATTGACCATTAGTGTTAGGTTGTACTCTACGCCCATCAGTAAAGATGATCATTATTGATGGGTATATATGTTTATCCGTCACTAATAGTCGGTCATTTGAGATGAAGAATTATGTTTCATTTTGTTTAGTTAAGTTCAAGTGATGGCGATGGCGGCAACAACAAAAATATTAGAGGTGGAGAGGCTCTCCATATCGAGATCGTTGCCATTCTGAGCTGCTCCCCATGTGGTCATTATCGATGAGGTCTCCACCCTCTACCCTGAGCACGACAAAGGGGGAGAGATGGTGACAATTGAGGAGGAGAGGAGGTGGTAGTGGCAGAGGAGAGGTGGTGGCAGTGGCGAGAACTGTTTAAGTAGCTCGGTTCTGATGATCTCATGATCGAGTAGAGCTCGAGGTGATGTTGGCCATTGTCATGTGGAGCCTAGAGTGATATCGGCCACCATCGGGTAGAGCTTAAAGTGACGCCAACCAGAGTGGGATGTAGCTAGGTTGCCATTGTCTAGTGGAGAGAGGGATGGAGATGGTTGGTAGTGGATAGATGGAGAGGGAGGATGAGTGATTTTATACTACTGTTATGTATCTTTGGGCCAAATATTTCATTCGTCCAAATATTTCAAATCATTGGTAATGGGCATCCTATAGATTCTTTATTAATGATCACACCTCATTAGTGATAGGCGTATAGAATTCTTGTCACCAATGGTTACACATCATTTGTGACTGGTGTATAGAATATCAGTCACTAATGGTCAGAGCGCCATTTGAATTTTATATATGTAAAAATATTTTGTATCATAGTAGTCCTACCGGTTTTTGAATTTTATACCCACAAAAAATATTTCGTATTTTAGTAGGCATATAAACATGGTCCTGCGTCATAAGTCACAAGTCAAGCGATAAAGGTAGGTATTCGCTTTGCCAACTACAAGAAAATACTCTAGATAAATTCAAATGAAAAAAATTGCCAACTATAAAATTATACATCGATCCTATTAAGCTCTACAACTTTGATAGTAGATAATATTTCTGTCCGATATGGTTTAAATTTTTTTAAACCGTTCTGTAGTGAGGTAACTATATGACACCCATCACTAAAGGTAATTATACATCTTATTTAGCTCTACAACTTTGATAATAGAGAATATTTCTATCCGATATGGGTTAAAAAAATTAAAGCTGGTCTTTAGTGAGAAAATATAGAACACCCATCACTAAAGGTAGGTCTTCGCTCATCAATAAAGACTAGACAAGAATACTGTTGCTTGGGATCCCTTATTAGTAATTGATATAGTTGAGGCCCATCACTAAAGAGCAATCTTCAGTGATAGCTATAATTACACCTATCGCTAAAGGTTTATTAGTGGCATACGTTCTTTAGCCATCATTAATCACTAAAGATTATTTCTGTGTTAGTGTACATGACATAAATTAAAATAAAGTGCTGAAATGAAATTAAAGTAGCAAATGCATGCATTCTATTTGTGATGAAAGCAAAAGAGATGGAAAAAATGAGAGACTGAATTTTCTCTTGACAGTATCTTGAGTTCATATCAGCCATATATGTTTATATATCTGCTATATATTGCTTTTGGATGCAGATATTTCAGGAGAGCAACGACAAAGGGGAATTCCTAAATGAAGGGAACATTTACATTGCGAGGACCACACCCAAATCAACAATAAAGTTATACCAAGAGATATTTGACAAGGATTTCTCAAACTTTCTTCAGTTGCGATCCCAGGAACTTGTTCATGGTGGCCAGATAGTGCTCACTTTTGTCGGAAGGAAGAATGATGCCGTATTTGATGGAAATCTAAATGTCTTTTACGAATTAATGGCGCAAGCATTGCAATCTCTTGTTATGGAGGTACACAAGAATATGCTACTGATTACTTCATTGGTTGCATATTATAAGCAGTTTATTTTTTATAAATCGAACTTCTGTAATTTTGATTAATTTTGACTTAATAGTATATTTATTTGATATTATAAATATTAATATATTTTTCTTTAAACATTGTTAAAGTTAGATGGTTTGAATCAAATGACAGTAGCATTTTGTGATACCGTTTTTTTAAATCATGGCTTAATTAATTTCAATTTTGGTGGATATGGATGAATTAAGAGATTAATTTTAATTTCTATATATGTCGCATACGTTTCATTGTTAAAACAATAAACTTTTGGGCCTTCGTCAGGATATTTTTCTGAAAAATATGAATTTTAAAGCAAAGTAATTAATATTAAGTGAGAATTTGCATAAGCACAATGCAAATTTGTTCCATCTAGTATTTGAAAAAAAAAAGGTGTTCCATCTACAGATAACCACTCTAGTTTTTAAGAACTGTGATTTTTTTCAATTCAGTCTTGCTTACAAGACACGACGATTGACCGTAGGTCGAAAACTGATTGATTATAAAACGAACAGCAGTTAATTATCATATTTTCTCCCAGGCCGACTGAAATTATGTTATAAACAGTCAGCCTCCAGAATTAAAGATCGAATTAATTCTCTCGGCTTTCAATTAAGCAGGGTGTCGTGGAAAAGGAAAAGCTCGACTCCTTCAACATCCCAAATTACGGGCCATCAGTCCGTGAAGTTAAAGCAGTGGTGACAAGGAGCAAGCTTTTCAGCATCAACCAAATTCGCATCTTCGAGCCGAACTGGGATCCCTACGACGACTCAGAAGGCGATGTGCTCGACCCAATCCAGAGCGGGATTAATGTCGCCAACTGCGCGAGAGCTGTACTAGGGCACTTGCTTGCTACTCATTTTGGGGAGTCTGTGCTAGATGTTCTCTTCTCGAGGTACGCATGTAATGTTGTCGAGTACCTTGAGAAGAGGAAGCAGGGAAAGCACAGTGTCATTTTGATGTCACTCAGCGCAAGAAACAATGATTAAACATGCACATATGCATCTATGGAGGTTAATTAAGGGTTGACCTACTACCGGAAACGTGGTATGTACGTGTCAAGTGTCGTCTGGTTTATCGAGTGTATTTCTTAACCACTTACGCCGAGTGCTGCGTGTGGCACTCGACAAAGTGGTCGTCACGGTGCGTGAGCCGTTATGTACTTTTTGTCGAAGATAGTATATAATCTTCTCATATGGAATGTATTCTTTATATTTTGGTGCATGTGATTCATATGGAATGTTCTCCCGTCACCTTCCTTTCTCTGTAATTCCCTTCCTGATCTTCTTGATCCAGGGACTATATAATCATACGGGCAGAGCACCAAGTCTTGTGCGCTGCATCTCTTCTCCATCTTCTCACGTTTGCATGGTATCAGAGCGTTCCCCGCTCCCACGCCTGCTATCTCCTCTGCAATCCCTTCCTGCTTCCGCTTCAAGTTGATGGATTCTGCCGGCACCGACCAGGGAAA
>KE371375.1:0-13499 GCA_000418225.1 Zizania latifolia
CTCTCTACCACAGCAACAGGTGGATTTTCTCCTCCTTGGTCTGCCACAAAACATCAAAACCCTAAGTCTTGTCAAGGAGATGGGCTAATGGGCTGCGGCTTATACTGCCAAATGGGCCACAACAAGCCACCAATGCACTGCACTTATTCTCTCTCTTGTTCTTCTTCCTCCACCAGCGCAACGCTTGATCTTGTTCCTCCACCAGTGCAACGCCTATTCTTCTTGTCCACCTGTAATGGGACAGATCATATATACTTGATTTTTTGAAAAAAAAAAAAACGGAGGGTAAAAAGTATGCTAGAGCCTAATGAAACCTACCCCTTAAATCTGCCCCTAGTAGATTGCAAAACGAGCACGTGGAATTGATGGTGCAAACCAAAGAATTCAGTGACTAATAAAAACTAAATATGTGTTTCAAAAGCCAGGGCAGAAGGTAGGGATGGATACGAATGGAATACACATGGAATCAAATCTAGATAGCACTATTTACTATATTTTATTTCGAATTCGAGTACGCATATGAATATTCTCGAATACAAATACAAACCGGATAGTTCAGATTCAAATTCACATTCAGATGTTTACTAAATTCAACTTGATATGAATATCCTAAATACTGAGAAGTCTGAAATTCATCCAAATTTTAGGTAGAATTAATCATATACGATTAATCAACCAAAATTTTATGAATGACATATACAAACATGTGCATCGAAAACATAATCAATCAAATTTTTGTGAATTGAATCAATTGATCATAATCAATCAATCAACCAAATACTTTCACTTCAGTCACGAAACAGAAACGTAGGCGATAGTTGTTTTTTATGTTCCATATTTCAACAACATACATTAATATCAAATGCTCAAATTGTGCATATCTATAGTTGTTACTCTATTGCTTGCATTACCACCGTGAAGAGTACAAACAGAACTGTTTTCTGAATATGTTCAAATTCAGAGCAATTGCTTGTAAGTAAAAAAAAGAAATGATGATTTAATTATTCTACTACCTTATACCGCTAGAAACTCAACATTAACTTAAGTGTTTCATACATAAAGAGTAAATGAATCACACATATTAATATAGTAACGCCTTGTTGCCCTGAATCCCTAACAGCCTAATCTATGTGGCAGCCTAAAATGGATACGGATATATATGTTTTCGTATCCAAATCTGACAGAAATTCAGATATTTATTTCCATATCTGTATTTGCTAAATAAATTCGGATATTTTTATTTCATCGTCTATATTTAATTCAGATGTGAATGTGAATATCTAAATTTAATTATCATGTATAAATACGGATAATTTGGATTTTCTTACGTCCATATACGTCCCTAGATGAAGGCAATATTGTCTGCATGTGAGGTGTCAAAATACCCTATTAAAACATATTTAATAGTGGATTTAATAAAATTGATTTAATATTTTAGTTGTTAATATATTTTGTATAAAATTAATCAAAGTAATGTATAAGTAGGCAATATTATTTTTGTGGGCCCTATCTCCTTTCATCGGGCGAGCCAAAGCTGTGGGTCCCACCATCTTTCCCTGGTTTGATTCAACCCTGGTGATGCGCTAAGACAAGACCCTTTGGGTAGCTCCGAACCACGAGCAGCCTTCTCAACTTTGTGGCTAATAGCCGGGTTTCCCCGGTCAATTTCCAGAACCAAACAGGTCAGATCCAAATTAAGCCAAAAACTCAATTAAGAGTGCCTTTGATACTAATAATAATAATAAAGAATGAATGAATGAAAGAAAGAAATCATTTTGATCATAATGGTAGACAAGGCAAATATCATAGAGCATAAGAGTTATGGCCATTGTTTCAAAGCCACTTTTAACTTAAAGACTCCCATTGTTTCAAACAGAGTAATGGCCTTAAAGACCAACAAAGCTCAGTCACAATATGGCTACTTCCAACAGCAGAAGAAACTACCAGCAACCAGACCAGCTCCTAACCAAAAAAAACTTCCAGAATCTTCATCAACCAAAAAAACTTCCAGAATCTTCATTAACCACACCTCTTCTCGGGCTCTCCTGGCCAACATCGATCTCATCAGCAGTAGAACATGACGTCCTTGACGTTCTCCTTGATCTTGGGAAGTTGACGCACCTCCACAGGCCCCTCTCGGGCCACAGTCTGCCCGCTGCTGCCAGGGGTTGAGCCGCCATCCGAACTCTCTCCTTCCACATAGTAGCGTGCACGGAATGCGGCAAGATGCGCATAGTAAGCCGGTGGAACTGCACAAAAAGGGGGAAAACATTGCATCAGTGGTGACAGTTTTAGTGTTTAGGCATCTAGGTAGGAAGAAAAAACAAGCGAAAGAGGGTATTGCCGTAGTTCATCGGGCTAGTTAGAAATGTAACGTTATAATTTTTACGGTTTAGAAATATGCCTCTGTGTGTCACTAACAGACAAGACGATCACAGTCATTGAAAGCAATATTTTTCAATTTCTTAAAAATTATAATGGCATGTGAGGATTATCTCAGCTCATTGGCTAGCAAGTAACATGGTAGTATCGCAAGCAAAATGACAGGAGAAGAACGCAGCAGATTTGTAAAACAAAATCTAGGAGCAGATAACATGATAGCATTGATGCCTTGATGGTGCATAACAAGCAGATGCATGTAGTTCAGTTCACTCTAGATGTAGATCACATGATGAATTGATGTGCATTACAGTAAACAAAGACCCAATTTCAAAACATGATAAGGGTTTATCTTTTGTTGAAAACAATATGCTAACAACAATATCCTAAAGTTATCCTTTCCAATTCACAGTTAAATAATCGCCAAAAACTTCGGCGTGTACCTTTCCTGTCTCACGGAAAGAGGTAGATGAAACTTTAAGTAATTTACTGCAGAAATGAGAAGAAACAAAGATGCAACAAAAGAAAACTCACCCACAGACACTGCACGGGTGCAACGAGCATAGCTGCATTTTACCAACAACAGAAATTGTTAGAGTTAAGGTAGCAGAGAGAGTAAGCAGAGAGAGAATGAGATGAAATTACGTATAGCAAAGATTGTTGGTCAGCATCTGAAGTGCATCAGCATTAAAATGGTTCTCATCATAAAGAACATGGTAATGTGTCGGCCTGCTAGTTCCCTGATAAGGAATATTGACAAGCACTCATTAACTGATAATTTTTTTGGCTAGAAAGCTATGTGCAAGCTGCAAACAGGTTCCAGCGTGTGGTTACCTGAATGCCAGCATGACTACACAAGTAGAAATCAAACTCTGTAGGATGGCAAATCTCACGGTCCACGACAGTTCCTGCATGACCAAAGAAACAGAATACAGAAACACCTAATCAACAAATGCTTCAAGAAGTAGCAGATGTATGTTCTCAGTAACAACAAAAACACTGACCAGGAAGAATGTTTCCACTCTTGTCGGTCATATCACGCCTCCCGTGAACCTCAGGGAAAAGCCTTGTATGATGCCTTTTCTGGACTACTACAAATGTGACAGGAGGTAGATATCCCTCCTCCAATGAGGCACAAGCCTTGCAATAGAAAAGGATTAAGCTCAGAAAACCATCAAAATGGCTTCTCCAGAACAGATGCCACAGACAAGATATGAATATATGATGCAAAGCTCACCTTTCTGATGGCATCCATTTCATGAAGAAGCACATGACTGAACTGACCTTCACTTACGCCATCTCTGCAGAGGAGAAAGACCACTCAACAAATTTCATTCAATTGGACATAAAGACTGAACCAAACAACAGAATTTAGCCAGACATACCTGTAGAAGATTATCCTCTCAGGCCGTCTGCCTGTCTTCCTGCGGAAAGCGATAAGTAACTCCCTATAAACAACTGCATATTAGTTCCCCATATGAACCTATGATAATTGACAGTTGTAATATACCTGATCATGCCACCATTTACATTTCCCTTCACTGGATCTTTACTGACACTAAAGAGATCCTCTATTATCTCTTGTCTATGTGGTTGAGCAGAGACCAGACCTCTGTACTTGGTGATTTCTGGCCAATCCATTGAGGCCACCACCTACATGAACACAAATAAAGTAATATCAGTAAAATTTATATCTGCAAGGCAATAAATTTCTAGAAGAAAAAGGTAATTCATTTAATTGCATCATGTTATGGACAAAAGAGACCACGATTGACGATCCTATATCTGTAGGCAATATCAGACAGACCAAATAACGAACTGAAGAATCATTAGCTAGGAAGAAACTGACCGCAGCAATCGATGATGCAGAGTCCTCTCCAGGTGGAGGGTGTGTGACATCAGCGCCAAAGATGATTGTTGGGACTTCTGACACAAATGGTATGCCATTTTGTATAAAGGCTCGCTGCAGAACTGTATTGCGCCCTCCGACCTGGTTAAAGCACAGAATAATCAGACGGCTGACATTTCTCGCCAAAGGGAGTACTATCATAAACGAGAAAATCTAACATACCTTGACATTGATTTTAAGTGCAACATTTTCCAAATATTGCTTGTTTGGCCTGTTGGCATGCCTCGGCAAACAACACTGAGATACAATGCCAAGGTCGGTCTCACATACCCTTTTAATTTTGCCTGCAAAAAGCATGCATGTTTATCATTTAACCAAAAAATCCTGGAAATGACAAAGCGTGGATGACTCAACCAACAATATACATACCGTAAGAACCGCTAACTTCAGGCAGAATTACAATTAAAAGCTGCAGAACTCCCTTTCCCTCTTTTTTTAGAATCTCTGTTGTTCTCTTGTGAACATCCCTCAGAGCATTCTCTATATTGTTAGGAGGAAATGACCGGACATCCACAATTGGTCTTGGATAGAAAGACTACAGTGATGGTATCAAAGTTAATGGTAACATACATAATTGTTTGAGTGCTTTGATAGCATGGTAACAATGCAGGACTTACCATTCCAGTGGCATTGCACATCTGAATCAGGTCGCCGCAGAACCTTTGTACCTCCTCTGGACGCATTCGTGAAAAATTCAGACAAGTCCAGTTATCCACAGTTCCTCCATTAATCATTTTCTGAAAAAAATGCAAGTGGACCAAAATGTAGAGTAGTAAGAAATATTTCTACAAATAATCTGAAACTAGTATTTTTCTACAGTATTAGTTGCTTCCTTTCAAACACAACTCAAATTTTCATCTGCAAGTAAACTATGTCGGCGGAGTACTATCAAATAAGGCTTTATGGGGTATGCAATCAACCTTAACAGGTTTGTCATTTCCAGATAATCTCAAACGGAAAAAAGGGCTTGATGACTACGTAGTACATATAAAGAAGCTCAGCAAATCTGTCATCTATGGATGCCACCAGATGAAAACAAAGCTTAACGAGTAAACCATAAAGAAGTTAAAGTGCGCCATGAGTACACCTCTAGCATACGCAATGCTAAGTAAACCTGAAAGAGAAATTGACTTGTAACGATGTAACATGGCATCACCTTATTAATCATGTTCCACTGTCCAACACTGGGTGCACAAGTTTTCTCCCTTCCAGAATCATGGTACTTCAACTGAAACGTGCAAAGATTATGATTCTTAGAACTTCTCCGCAGTTTAAACAAGACAAACAAAAGAATAGAATAAAGCATAATACCAAGGGTGGAGGGAGCACACGGGCTGGAACAGAGACTAGGCCATTGCAGACCTTGATTCCAAATTCTTGAGCAAACCTATCCTCTGAATACTTGTTATGGAGAACCATCTAATATAAGACAAAAAAAAGAGAGCTGTTAGGACAAATGTTGCTCAATGCAGATGTATGATCCATGACTAATTATCTCATCAAGAAAAAAATAGCCTATGTTCTACAAACATACCGTTCTAAGAAATTTTGCAGAAATAAAAGGCCATCAAATGTGAGATAAAATCCAAGCATAATTTTTTTGGCTCAGTATCTATATGTTGAATTGTACCTCATGAATGCTCTGTTCCCTCTGCTGGGGGCGTTGACAGGTTGCTCGAAGTATGTTGGTCACTTGTTTGTCATTAAGCTTCTTGGAGTACCTTTGCCCTTCTACAATCTTGCACAGCTACAACCAAATTTGTATGAAAAACTGAACATAACACGTACACAAGTCAGGTAGAAGTAAACAGATGATGAATAAAGTACCTCCATAGGCAAATATACAGGACGAGAATCACTGCCAGACTGTAGACAGGGCCAATATGCATATTTCAGTTTGCACTTATACCTATCCCAGAAGTACTGAACAACAGTCATCCTCGTCCCGTTCTCATCAACAGGAAATCTAACATCATCAAATACCAGGCATCAGTTTGGGAGAAAACACTCGTTTCAAAAAAAGTTTGGGAGAAAAAACTCGTTTACAAAAAGTTTGGGAGAAAAAAAGTAATCTTCACGCTTTAAAAAATTAACAAGTATGATAACACATTGCTACACTCCCTCAGGAATATTTTAGTTGAATATTAATTGATCTTTAATTGCATTGATAAAAATTCTAAGGCAGAATCCTTTTAAAAGGAAAAAATGTTTCCATCCCACACCCACATACAGAGATAAAAACACTATGCCCAAAAATCTTAACACGAAGCATGTAAACAATCTGGGACATTGTTATTCCTATAACTTAGAAAATGTAATATTCCAGAAAACGGTATAGTACATGTTCCCCCTATAACTTGGAGCATGTAAACAAAGGTTTTGTTATTTCTGAGAGGGGAAACAAGGGTCATAGCAGCAGACGAGGAAAGATAAGTACATCAACTGGCCCATTGGAATGGGGGTAATCCCTGTTATCTTGTATCTTCTGATTTGGTCCTCTTGGTGGTTTGTTTGAATGCGAACCCCACGTAATGCTTTCTTTATCTGAACATGTTGAAAAATGAGAATTAGAGTCAGCATAACATTTTTTGTATATTCCCTCCGTATGAATATTACCTTCACACGATCCCTGTCTGACAAAGGTCTTGTGGTATCACGTATGTTCAGGAACTCCTCCACAAATTGGATCACTGTGACTGGCTTAAAAAAGGATGTCGCAGATATATCTGAATAAAGCAGTCAGAAAACTAGTTATTAATATCTAAATTGTGACATATATGTTAAGCAAAAACTGAAAACAAATAACTGACGGGGAAGGTACCTATATTCAGCGAGAGCCCCATCTGGGTTGGACGCAGGCTCTGATAGTAACCTCTCCAACACTCAAGTCCCTCACCAATGTCACCCCGGTGACCAAACTGAGTAGAGAAAAAGGATCTGGACACTGTGACATAACTGCAAAGGAAGTAGTTGTCCATTCAGTAAATGTCAGTACCCTGGTCAAGAAGATATCCAGCAAAGGTTTTAAAAAAAATACATGGAGAAAGATCCCATACTTCCAAGATGGTGACTCCCTGAGGACAACATCAAGAACTTGGATGGTTTCTTGGGGCATATCCCTCTGTCTTCCACGCAGAAACTGCTGTAGGTGATACAAGTCTGTTCTGCCAGCAATTCGAATTGTTATCTTGTACTCCCTTTCCGCCCTGCAATTGAGAATATTTAATAATCTGAGACTGAGAGCACATAGCTTGGACTAGTTAATAAGGAAAACTGTAACTTATATCAAAAAACCTTTCTTTATCCCTCTTTTCTGGATCAATCAGTTTAATCACAAACTCCTCCGATTCAAAAGGAAGTGAACCAGCAGTGTAGAGACTTTTTCTTCCATCATAGGCAGGCAATTTGCCACCCAGAGATGTCATTCCATGCAACTTGATGAGCTCATTGAGTACTTCCCTATTTGTTGCTCTTGATTTCGACTCGGGATTAATAGCCACCTATCAGATACTCCAAAATGAAGATAAATAACCTTTTCATTGGAATTTCAAGAAATTTAACAGTAATTCTACATCTCAACAACATCACATACCTATATAAGCGAGCAAAAATAGTCAAATATCCGAGAAGACAACCCACAGTATTTGATGTTTTGAACCATCAGTGGAAACGACAAAGACTAATATTACAGTGTTTCAGGTCCTTTGGGTCTAAAGGAGTAATGCTCACATTATCCGAGTCAATTCAAGGGTTAATCGATCCAACCAGCGCAACACATAGTTAACGAAATCCACATCTATTAGGGACTAACAGAGCAGGTTAAGCAGCAATCCAGCAAATAATTAACAAAACTGGTCGGTTGGCGATGATTTCTCCATATAAGTGACGCTAAAAGGAGAACTTCTCTGCAGTAGATACGACACTTGCGTAGGTCGGCAGGCTAAGGCGGAGGCGATTACGGTGGTGCGGGCGAGCGCCATGGCGGAGAAGAGCTCAGTGTTGGAGTCAGGGAGGAATGGGGGAGCAGATCAGGAGGACAGACAGAGCGCGAATCAAATATTGACCGTCGTCGCATGCAATGAGAACATCCGTCGTAGGTTTCATCTATGGATATTGAAAAAAATATATTTAAGGGTAACGGATTATTGGATATATATCACAAAAATTTTGGTCAATTTTTACAAAATGGTTCCATTTGTTCAGAAAATCATAGATTATATCTAGACCATTTAACATATAAAACAACATATATATATATATATATAATCTATAAATGAGAGTATCACACATGTGTCTCGAAATTTTGATGACCAAACGACCCGAAAAATTAAAGATGGTGGAATTTTTTAAAAATCTCAAAATTTTTAGCGGATAGGTAATTTATTTTATCGGACTTGACTGATAAACGTGATTTTCAGTATCTCTCTAGCCAATAATGCGAACCCATTCCCGAGAAAGACAGCAAAAATCCATTAAAGTTCGCCAAAGCCAAAACAGCCGATCATAGAGAACCAATAGCTCTCTCTGCTTCAAGCAGAGACTTTCAACCAAGGATATACCAGGCACACGGCCTCTCCACGTCTACAAACAAGAATCGATCTGAAGAGGACAAAAAGAAAAAGTTGAACAGCCGTTAGCTTTTCAAGTTGTCTGTAGAAAGAAGACGGCTACAAGAATCAACAAGGACAGCAAAAAATCAAGTTCCTAGCTTGCATGGAACGAACATACTCAGAAGCTCTCACGAGCGCATCGAAGGCTACCGTCTACTATACTCAAAATGGCAGCCTGCAAAAACAACACAACTAGCTAGCCAACACCACCAGAGATGGGACAGGCCACAGAGAAGCAGCAGCATGACCTGCGCTGCAGTTTTGTCTTCTTCCATCTCACGCAAAAATAAGACGTAGAATAGAACGACGGAAAAGTGGAAGCTTTAATTTGCTTCCAAAGGGAAAAGCCCAACCCAGCCATGGTCCTACGAGGGAGAGATCTGGGATTCCCATGTAACTCCTTGTGGTCTGGCAAGCTCCGAATACAGCAGCAAACGCTCCAAAAAAAATGTATGGCAATGCGTTGAACTCAAGAGAAGCACGAATACATGTCACGAGATGAAACAACAGAACGAAACATCTGCAATGTAGCTAGCAACTGGAGGAAACCCTCTTTTTCGCTTCGAATGGTACGGTTCGTGTTCTGTGGCCAACGATATCTCTCGAATTCGGCCACATCTAGAGCACGAAACTAGCACAACGGAAGGACAAGACCAAAGCGAATGATATATCGAAAAGCGAAGAAGAAAGTTTACGAAGGAAATTAAGGAAACGAGAGAGATAGCTCATACGAACGCTCCGGCCAAAGACCCATGCACAAGGATGAGATCGGAAACCTCGATTGAGGGATCACCACTTCACACAGTCCCAAAAACTTGCATGCAAAATTGCAAACGAAAAAAGATGGAAACAAACTCGCATCCGACAAAACAAAGCAAAAGTATCCAAAGTCAGCAAGCAAACAATGCATGCATACACACAGCATGAACCATCTGAGCAGCTACTACCTAGCAACAAATAAACAGGAGCAGACAGTACGAGACATGACATCTAGGGGTGGCCGGTGGGAAGGGGTTAAGGAAGGGGGCGAACTCACGTCGTAGTGGAAGAGGTTGTTGTCGGCGACGTCCACGAGGAAGTGATTCGCCCGGATCATCACCTTCCTCCCCTCCATTCCAAAGCCCGGCCGCGCGGGGTGGGCGAGCCCCTTCTTCGAGACCGGCGCCAGATCGACGTCTGGGCGGTCCGGCTCCACCTCCTGACCCACCGGCGAGGCCGCTGCGGCGGGTGGCGCCAGCGCGGTCTCCGACACGAAGAGCTTCTGCCCGACCTCCTTGGCCAGAGCAGCGATGGACGGCGCCGAGGAGGACGGAGCTGGCGCGGCCGCCTGGGGAGCGACCTGTGCCGACTGGAGCGGAGCCGGAGCCGGAGCCGGAGTCTGCGAGGGCGGAGCACGGATAGTGACTGGCGTGCGCGCGTACGCACCCTGAGGTGGCGCCGGGGAGGGAGCCCGGTACACGACCGGCCCGGGCAGGTACGCCCCCTGGTGCGGTTGCATCATGGACGCCCTGTAGACTACCGGCGCGGGCGGGTACAGTGGAGGCCCCGGATGCGGCGTCATCCCCGGCGGTGGCCACACGAATCCAGTGGGGGGACGGTACGGCGGGGCTCCTCCGCCTCCCACCGCCGGACCGCGCCCGGAGTACGGCGGGCGCTGGTCGCCGCGGCCGCCTCCCCGGCCACCGCCTCGGTAGGCCATGGCAGAGAGGTGGAGGAACGCAATGCCAGAGATGAGATGGTGGCGAGGCTACAACTGAAGGGAAGAGAATAATGGTCGAGTGGTGTAGTCCTGTGGGAATGGAGGGGGTGGCTTTTATCGGCCAAGGAGGCATGCAGGTGGCCGGTGAGAAAACCCTAGAAAAGTGGGAGAGAGATGGGGCGGTGATACTTACCTGTCGGTGACTGTATGCTTGTCCGTACAATGTAGTGGTTAGGTCGACCAGACTTGCCACTCAAAATGAATTAATCAGGTTTTGAAGGTTATATTACATGTGATTATGTGAATATTAAGTTCACTGGAGATAATTAATCATAGAAGAGGTATTATGTGTCGATGCGGCCCAGTGATAATTAAAACTAGCGTATTTTTAGTGTAATTAATTTTGCGCGATGCTAGGATAGAATTTATTTGAAATTATGATTGAATTTTACATACAACTCTACTTTCAGTTTCTATAAATATAAATACTAGTATAAAATAGAAGTATATTTTGTATATAATAACTTCAGCGTTCAATCTCCCCTGTTATAATATAATCTGATGATAATTTATATGCCCTCGATCAGAGCTCTAGAGCAAACATGATGGTTCAGTATTCTCAGGTTGTCTTAATAATACAATAGATGGACTTATGTTAGGGTCATTAGTATAACCGAAGTGTGAAAATTAACCAGACAGTCCGTAGTGTTCAATTAGGATTCAAAGTCGAGGTTCTAATTTCAACAGAAAATTGGACCTTTGACAAGGTTGCATGAGAAACTGATGTTATACAAGAAATTCTATTTTTCGCTAGCTCTGTCGGTATGCAATCTAAATTATGCCTGACATTTTATCCATCTAGGGAGTGCTCAAATTAAGCATCATGCATGGTGGTAACAGTACTGATCATATATATACACGGGCGAGGCAGCTGGCAGATGCGTGCAAACTCCATGACAAGCCAGAACGTACGGCAAGAAGATTCGAGGGGATGGCCCTCATGCACTCGCGGAGCCTTATCCCACGATGCATGAAATTATCCTGACGCACGCCTTGTCACGCGTCACGCGTGGACACATCTATAGATATAAGTATCAAATTAGAGAGGGCTTCGCGTTCATCACAATACAAAGTATTGATACATTGCTCTAAAACAAATTATTTGAAAGGAATAAATTTAAAACTAAAAAATGATACAGTACTCAAACAAAATTTTCGAAACTTTATATTTATATATATATATTAAAAAATGAGATTAGCTGCGGTGCATGCGTCCAAGCAGCGATCGATCCGCCAGTGCCCGAAAAGCAAAAGCGAAAGCGAAAGGGGGCTAGGTAATTGGCTACACGCGCGTACGTGCGGGAGTAGGTGGGTATGTGTAGCGCGCGTGTAGAGGCTGTTGCTAAGCTAGCCGCGGTTTTAACTGGAGTTGGGATTTCTGACGTACGAGCGATATATCACACGTCGACTCACAGCTGCGTTGGGCTAATCTCGGATTCATCTCGTTATTGAAGTGATTAGCTAGCGAGATGGGCTAAGATTAACGGTGCTAATTAGTCAATCGTTATTGGTCTTATGTTATGCCCCAACACACTTTGGATCATTCTCGTCGCACAACACACGTGTATATAAGAGGAAACCGGCAACTGAGATTCATCCTCTTGATTTTTCTCAGATCTTCGTCGAGCACGTACATTTCTGCCTCTTCATCTAATTTCAATGCCGGTCAGTAATTTAGTTTTAATCTTTCCACAAATTATTTGGTATTCAATTTTTAGGCTAAGCTTACTTGTTAGCTACTCCGTAGGTATTAGTAAAATAAGTCTAACAACCTGCACGCAGCACGCAGCACGCAGCAGTGCAGAAGGCAGCACGCAGCAAGGGGAAGATTTTACGCTCCCATCCCTTCCGTTTTTACCACGCACGGTGTGGCAGTGGCAGGCAGGCAATGGCGCGGTACGGTGGAAGCCGGTGTGACATGTACGTACGCGCGGCGGAGAGGGAGATCTGGGCGGCGAACTGGCTGTGTACCCGCCGCTTTTGGCATGCAACGGCCGGATATATCGCCTCTCGCTTCAGTCGCCTGTGCAAATCTGATCTGCGGCTCGGCGTGCTGCCGGCTGCCCGACTTCGCATACAACCAAACCGCCGAGACGGTTGCACAGCAGCAGAGCATTGATTAAGCTGAAATTTATGATACTTGTTTAAGAGTTTAAACGGATAAATTTATTGATAAAAACGATGACAGTTTAAAATAATTTGTACCTATGTATAATTCTTTTAAAAATCTTACCATTTGAAAATTTAAAAAGCATATCAGGAATAATATAGCTTTAGGTGTATTTACTCGAAACCTTCTAACCAGTTTCTAATTAAAATCTAAAAGATGAACCAAACAAATCAATTCAACAAATTGGATTAGTCAAAAACACCAAATTCTTGAAAAGCACAACCAAAGTTGACAAAAACTAGATTTCATATACTCTCAATACAATGTAATTGAGTATAACAATAAAATTACATAATAATTCATAATTAATATTCAATCTTTTGTTTTTCTCCGCTTAGACCAACTACCGCATCACAACTTTTTGTAAATATACTGCTAGACTACTCGCACCCTTAATTGCCCTGACACACACACATCTGTCTTTGTGTGCGCGCGAGGGAGGGGCACAGAGCACGTGTGTGGGTCGGGTTGGTTGTGGCCAAGCCAAGGATGATGCACCGGCTTTGCTTGGTGTCCAACCGAAAACGGCAAAGCATCTCTGCTGCCCGGCTGCTCCGTCCTGTGGCGGTTTCCGCCGAAGGGAAGGGCGCCACCTGACGCTAGCGGCCACGCCGGCTGGGGACGTACGGCGTAGCAGAAGCGGCTGCTGCGGCAAAAAAGCAAAAGGGCTCG
>KE371375.1:25303-39122 GCA_000418225.1 Zizania latifolia
GCCACGTGGCCAGGAAACGGCCACGTGGCCTACCCGGGGGGGCTATCCCCCACAAACCTCGGCTACTAGCGCCTTGGCCTGGCGGTAGCGGCTGCTTGGCTTGGCGGTGGTGCTGGCTTGGCCTGGCCTAGCAACGGTGGCTGGGGCTTCAAACTTGGCAGTGGCAGTTGGGGCTTCAATAGATTTTTGTGTTTTGAGTCACAAGCAGGCTGCTTATGTTTGTGTGCAACCCTAGACAGACAGTAAAGTGTAAATAGAAGAAAGCAGCTGTGCGTGCTGAGTGAGCTCAATTTTTTTGTTTTCCCG
Source organism: Zizania latifolia (assembly GCA_000418225.1). Classification (NCBI taxonomy): domain Eukaryota; kingdom Viridiplantae; phylum Streptophyta; class Magnoliopsida; order Poales; family Poaceae; genus Zizania; species Zizania latifolia. The sequence goes on from KE371375.1 coordinate 25,610, forward strand.
CATAGTGTATTGCCTAAACGTGAAGCTGTTCGCTTTGTTCATCGTGTAGAACTGTTTAATTACCATTTCATTTAGCCTATTTACTCTGTGTTTGACCGTGTACACGGTAGGACCGTTTAATCACCGATTAGGGCAAAAACTATGTAGTAGGCTCCTGTTTACTGTTTACACGTCATGTACATGGCCGTTTAGCCTATTTAGGTTAACACTGGTAACAGCAAGCACACACGAAGGGCAGAGGGGAAGAAGTATTGGTAGATAACTATATAAGATTACTAGGGGCAAATAATAGGATATCAACCTACATTGCCGATGGCAAGAGATGGCTAGAGGCACCTATGCGAGTGGCAGAGCTTACATCAGAAGTGGGATCATACTTAGGCAACATATATCAATCTTACCGCACTAAAAGGAATACAAGAAAGATGAATCTGAAATTATAAACTACATTAGCAAATTGTTGTAAGTCAATTTCTATCCAACTTTTTCAATCAATGTTCATTTTGTCCCTTGCATTCTCAGATCCTAATGTACTTGCATTTTATTAGGACCAATTCAACATAGACATCAATAATAAGGCGGTGAAAGATGCGTATATTGATATGCTGAAAGGTGGACAACGACAAATGAGTTATAGGCTCAAAAAGTTATTCTTTGATGGGGTGTCAGCCAATCAAGGACTATGTTGCATGTGAAGTGTATGACTAATGACCAATGGAGAGAATTGGTGGAAATGTGGTCAAGCTCAAAGCTCAAGGTATGACACAACTTCAAACTACTTGACCTATGTATTGCTTGCAGTTATTTGAGATGAGTACTAAATTGCATGATCTATCTATAAGAAAAGTGTATCAAAAACCAATTGAACCGTGAGAAAGTCCAGTTTTAGCAACATACAGGCTCTCGGTGCTACATTGCTTTAGCTTTTGACGTGGTAACAAACTACATTCATGGTTGTACTCCTTTAGTTTGTGAGCAGTAGTCATCTACTCGTGTTTTAAGTGGATCAATTATGCAGTAAACAGTTTGCTTTAGAATCAGCAAGCTGGTGGCTTTCTCTGCCCTACGAGACAATGACATGATGCACTATGCAAGTTGCTTTTTAAATTTCTACAATTGTTGCTAGTATTAATTTGCAATATTTGATATTACCTTCAACTGGCTTAGGCCACAATTTATTGTACAAATTTGGGCTTCATATTTGGCCCAAACCAAAATGGGCCAGGCTCAAAACTGAACCAAATTGTCTAACAAAATAGCTGGTACAGTAAAATGGGCATAAGCCCAGACCAAATTTGCCTTCAAAATGGGCCTAGCCCATTCCAAATCAGACATCCAAATCGGTCTGGCCTAAACTGATTTCGTTTATTATTTGCCATGTCAAATTGCCACGTAATCTTGCCTAGTCACCAGCCAAGTGGCATCAGTCAAAGAAACGGTTTGTGACATTCTTCCTTCAAACAGGGATGATTTGGATTGTTATAAATATTATGATGTTTTTTGGATTGTTCGTCACGGAAACCATTTAGAGACGTACCTTCCGTGACAATCTTTTTTTCATCACCGCTTCGTCAAAGATTACATTTGGTGGCATAAAACTCCTTAATGACAGAAACTAAATGTTATAGAAGGCTACATATTTATAGTGGTTAGATTTGATCAGATCAAAAAAATCATAGATTTGAAATTATGTCAAACGGGCCTTAGGTATGCTTCTTGCTTTCATCATAAGCTTGCTCTTTTTGTCAAATACCTGATTAGCGGATAATCATTGAAATCTTGGTGTGCTTTAATGGACTAATTTTAGTTTCGTGTAGTAACACCAAAATATCATGTCCAGCCCTACGAGAGAATACCGTGTGGATTGGGTGCACAATGGACCTTCAGCCTGTAGAGTTGTAGTAGGAAGACAGTGTAGAACCAATCGATTTTGAATTCACAAGGGCCCATAAAAACCGAAAATAAATCAAGCACAGTGCAAAAAAAAAGCAGACTATGAATTTAGGTCCAGGTTTTACTCAATTTAAAACCAAGATAACTGAGGACGTGCAAGATGATCAAACTGACTGCATCTTTCACTATAGGGTCTTTTACAGTGAAGTCTTACTTCTTAGGTAAGAGGTGGAATTAATTCACATGTTGATTTTATTTAAAATAAGAATTAAACTAAAATTTTAATTATATGTTGACCGGCTATTATCTGTTGTCTTGCGTTGCTAGAGTCCCATCTACGATTTTTTGTTTCTAAAGTTGCATGCATCGATTGACTTTCACGCTGAGGTTGTATGCATCGGTTGAACAAAGTTAGGAGACATTTGATAAAATAAATTAAAAAATATTAATAATTATGGATGACTTATTAACTTCTAATATCATCTCTAACAGTACTCATATCCAGTTTTCTAAAATTAAATTTAGGTATTTTAGAAAAAAAAATCACACACCAACAAATATTTCTAGATGATCCCTTATCCTAAGTGATCCTCTAAATCACATCTTCTTTTTTAAAAATAGAAACTCTCTTTCTAATCTCCTTTAAAATATAGAGATTGAGATTATATGGATATTATTATGGATTGATTGATTTTTAGGAAGTGTTAAAATTAGGATGATTTCCTATACAAAGAATATAAGATACTAATTATAGAAGCTCTCTTAGAGTTACTCAAAGAGGAAATATGTTGTCTTCTTAAATCGTGACAGTTTGACCTAGAAAGATGATGGTTAAAATTTGCCTGGTCTATATGTCATACTGGAGCTCTCTTTCATGCAGAGTGAGTTGAATGAGACATCAATAGTGGATTTAAGTCTTTAAGTACGTTTTCTTTTGTTGGTGTATTATATATAGAATATACCTGACATACGTGTTCAAGTAGGAGTATATATAGATATACTTTGCATACTACTAAAAGGAGTCTGAGTAGGACATAGACGATTATTATGTCAAGAAATCACAATTCTAATAAGATGCACTACCTCTACAAGTACTGGTAGGAAAAGTGACTTAAGGTAAATACAAAGGCCCAATGCCAGCAAGGCCAAGATCAATTAGCAAGGCAAGAGGTGAACAACCCGAGCAACTCAATGAACAATCATCTAGCCGACCATATCCCGCTACACAATAACTTGTCGATGGGCTAGTCGAATAGGTTAGATTAGAGCTCTCATACTCTTCGCACACATACTACCATCCAATATATATAAATATGAAGTAGGGCTACTACCTGATTGGGAAAAAATCCATGTCTATACGCATACAAGGTTCTACAGATCCTTACCTTACCTTAGACACATACAACTTAGGTATATATAAAACTAATCTTTTTACCCAAAAGAGGAAAATGGAGGAAGCATGTTGAACATTGCAGCACTCCTACAAGACTACAATTTTACCCCTGGCGTCTGCTCTTTTGCTGGGAATTGAACTGAAGGTAGTCAGGAACATAATAAACAAGTATTGATACTCTTTGGTTAACAGCTCTGAAGAGCTTAAAAGATGGCATTTCACATCATAAATTATATATATATGGAAAGAAAGGATTTTATAACTAGGATTCCTTCACAAAGGTGAATTCTTAAAGAAGAAAAGTAAATGCATTAGAAGCCCTTTTACGGGGTTTCATTACATCATTTGGCATTCAGTGATTTTTTTAGGGATCGAAGGGCACCCCACATGACAGTTGATACAAAGAACAGAACTAAACCAGTGATAATGGCATAATTCAAACCAAGATTCATAAGCAAATTTACCAACAGCCCCGCTAAGACGACTCCCACAAAATTTGCTGAGAAACCTGACCAGAATGGCATGCCAAGGACCGATGAAATTATTGCCCCAGTCCATGCTCCAGTTCCAGGAAAAGGAACAGCAACAAACAGCATCAAACCAAGCCATTGGAATTCCTCAACAGGTGCAGCCTTCCGTCGTGCCCGCTCAAAGAGGAGGTCCATAATCTGGGTTGCGGAAGCACTTCTTTGAGAGAGAAATGTTGCAAGTTTTTTCAGGTAGAGGATAATGAATGGCACAGGCACCATGTTCCTGGAGAATAATATAATGGGGTCAAATTTCTGTGTATTTATGATGAAGCATTTTCTAAGAGACATAACCAAAGTGTTTATTAGTACTACTGTCAAGTCAGTTTCCATTGTAGGCGTGTCATCAAGACATCGACTCATTACAATCCGATCAATTATCACAATGCAAGGACTACTCAGTGAAATAATAACTTGCTGCCATTCCACTGCCTTGCTCTCTTAAGCTGACAATTCTTCAAAATTGTTGACTTTCCCATGTAGGAGGTGCAAAGCCATAACTCATAAGTGGCATCATCTCTATATCTCAACAACATTCATAGATTGACTGCATGTTTGTTTTTGCTTCTTTGCAATGAAAAATAATTTTAAGATAAGACTTATTTTTGTATTCGTAATGGTTCTAAAGATAAAACTGCCAAAAAAGAATGAGAAAAAAACCTAATATAATATTCAAATTAGGTTATAAAATTCAAATTTTGCTACAGCACAGGTATATGAAGTTTTGATACAACCTTATTGAAAGGAGTATTGGTTGCAGGGGTAAAGAAAGAAATTGCAAAAACTTTCTTGTGACTGGAATAGTTACCAGAACAAATTAGAACTGATCAATTACTATTCACTATTCATATAGTAAAACCTGACTTAAACTTGTGACATTGGGTAATTGCTAGAGCCTAGAAGTAACACACTGAATTAAACATTGACTAAATCTGCATGGCATTGCAGACTGGAAGTCACTATTTTCCGAAGTATAGTACATTGTGAATTCATCATATCATTAATGTGAGTATACATACTCCATTGCCCAGGACCCCAGATAAATCAAGCTAGCACGCTAATTCATCCCAATTTTGTATTTTATGTTTGTCGGGTCAGCAAAGGATTGCAGCCAAAATCTATTGAGATCGGGGGAGAAAAATTACAGATACAGGTTATTTGTAATTTTACACAAGACTCTGGTTTGTTGATCCATGAAACAATGATTTTGATTTGTCAGACTGCGTGAACAAAAGCCCAAAATTTAAATATGGTTCTACAAATTAGCACGAGGACATGTGAAGCATAGTATATTAGCACTACGCGTAATCCCAGTTTCAGAGGCAATTCATCAAACACCTCTTGGACAGAGGCACAGAGCTCGCCAAAAGAAGAGGTAACAGGAGAGCTGAGGATAAGCAAGGCAAACCCAAGAACGGATAGGACGGTGAGGCGGACGGGGTCGAGCCGCATCCAGTAGCCGACCGGAATGGCCCCGCGCAGCTCGATCACCGGAAGCGTGGCGAGCGTGAGCACGACGGCTTCGTCCGGCCACCCGAGCCTCCGCAGCGACGCCGCCACGCGCAGCCCGAAGCCAGACGCCTTGATCGAGTCCTCCGCCGCCATGGCGGCGCCGCAGCCGAGCACGGCGTACCCCAGCGCGCCCAGCGCCAGCCGCCTCACGAGGGTGCCCCAGTCGGGCGCATCCCGCTCCGTCTCAACCCCACCCAGCGGCGCCACCGAACACTGCGTCCTCGCGCCAGCAGCGACGGCGCGAGATTTGCGGGTAAGCTCCGGCAGAGCTGGGCGACGAGAAGCGGCAGCGCTCAGGGCAAGAGCGAGCGGGGGATTTGCACGGGCAGCTGCACCCGCAACAGGCGGCCTCCATCTCCACGACGCGAGCGGAGGGGAGGACGCGGCGACGGCGGGAACCAACGCTGCCATGGCCATCTGGATGAAGGAGAAGGGAGGTCGATGTCTCCTCTTCCCCTCTCGCGGATCGGATCAAGCCTGCCACTTCGGATCGATTTTGATGGTTGTTACGAGGCAACGAGTCGTCTCGGGGGAGGAGAGACCTGAGCCCGACGCTGCTACTCGACTCACTCGCGACATGGCGCCGTGAAGCGGAAACACGGGTGATCTGGCTTGTTTGTTACTCTGACGAGTGGGGCCGGAAGATATGTGATACTCAAAAGTTATTAAAATCTCTCACTTATCTAAATGATATATAAGACTATTTAACTGTTAACAGAACGATGAAATAATTGAAACCGCTCTTTTTATAGCAAATTTGAGTAGCCTCTACCTTGGACTTTTAGAGTGATCTTTTTTTCAAATCAGCCCATGATGAGTTGATCTATTAATGTTTATCCCATTGTTATCAAGTTGGCTGAATCAATATTAATAGCCTACCAATGCAGAATGCAACAGTCACTGTATCATACTAACTCCCTAATCTCTAATATTTGATGATTTGACATCTCTAAAAAGTGGTTTTGATTATTCTCCACTTTAACCCACCCTCAGACTTAGATGATCTCACGTATTATCAACGTATTATCCACAGTAATCAAATAGCACAAAATCAAATCTCCTGCCGTCTCCACGACAAACTAATGTGTCAAAACAATCCTCTCGAAAAAAGTGTCACACAATCCATGTGCTGAAAGTGAAAATAATAAATCATCACTGACTCAGTAAGTAGTACTCTTCATTTTATATTATACGGTTTTTTCATTTTTTTAGTAAAACTCCTCTAAGGTAATATAGTTTAAAGAAAAGAATTACACAGACATATTTCAAATTTGATGCTATATTTGTTAGTAAATTTTTCTATAAAATTGTTTAAAGTTAAATAAATTTGACTTATAAAAAATCAAATAGAAGGGAGGGAGTAGGACAAAGTACATTTCCATTCCAAGTATCAGAAGCTTTATTAGCTTAAACGCATTCGTTCCCACTCCACATCGAATTTGGCCGCATTCAAGAAGACGATTGAAATTCCAACACGGGCAAACCGCAGGTGCCCCCTTACCACTGAGAGAAACCAGAGCTTGGTACAATACTGGAAATGCAGGCCCTGAGTTAACTTAGGATGAGATGAACGTGCTGATTTTCCTCTCGAGCTCATCCTTCTTAGCACCAACCACGCGATTCACCTCCCTACCACCCTTGATTAACACAAAGATCGGCATGGCCTCTACTTTCCATTGCCTTGCCACTTCCTACAAAATTCAGATTCACCACCATTAAGAAAACATGCAGCACTTGTACATTAAGGCCTCCTTTGATTCGAGGAAATTTAGAGGATTTTTGAAGGAACTGGCTAATTCCTGTAAAAATCCTGTAAAATTCCTGTAATGCAAAGGAGTAGAAAGCCAGAAACACTCACGAGCGAATGCTCGAATTGCCGTGGCAAGCCTCTAATGGAATTAAACCCTTTTGGTCCCTTGCTGCATATGAACAAAGTACAATAGTTTGGTATGCCAATACAACGTTATGTATCATAATTCATATGTGCACATGCATTTGGTGCATCCAATTAGAGAGTGCCTTGGAAGCATCATTCCCAGCCAGCTATTTTTCAGCGTGTTGTGTTCAAACATACATAATAATCCATGACAACATGGTGGAACGAAACAAAATTGTGTAAAAAACACTAAATACAAGTGTCCTTCCCAGCATATGCGACCAATCAATCACGTTTCTACATAGTTCTTATGGAAAAATTATATGATTTGAGACAATGTTGACTTGCATTAGTTCAAACAAAGCTTGAGGTAACTACTAATTACTCCCTCTGTCGCAAAAAGAACTTTACTTTTCAGATAAAATTGATAAATTAATAGTGAGAATAAAATGTTAAAGTGCTCTTATTAATAAAAAAAGTGTTATTGTAAAGTGATAGTAAGAGATATGCAAACGATATTAAAGAAATAAAATTTCTTAATTTAGTAATATAAAATAGGTAGTGAAGTATAAATAGTTTTTTGAGATAAAATTGAAGGGATAGAAGTAAATTCTTTTTGGGCCAGAGAGAGTAGTAACTACTACCATAATAACAACAGAGCCAGAATAAATCAAATCATTCTATTTTCCAACTTCACATGAGGGCAAATACACACTAATTTGGTGCTCCCAACTGAATTGAGCGAGATGGTAAATGTTATTAGCTGTTGGTTTGGGCTCGAGGTCATGGAGAAGCAAGCAAAACACGAGGGGGAAAAGCAAGACACGTCAGGTCGCAGGAACCGTACCGAGAGCTCGTCGACGTCGATCTTGAGGAAGGCAGCGTCGGTGTAGCGGGAGGCCATCTCCTTGAAGGCTGGCTCGATGAAGCGGCAGGGCCCGCATCACGACGCCGAGAAGTCGATCACCATCTTCCGCAAGCAAGAGACCGAACAGCAACTCGTTCAGATCCAAAGCACGAGACGCCGAGCTGGATCAGATAAAAGGAGAGAGGGCGCTCACCAGCTTGGGGGTGCTCTTGAGGGCTCCCCACTGCTCGTCCCAGGTGGCCTTGGAGTGGACGGCGACCACCGCCGAGTCTCCCTCCTCGGCGGCGGGGGGTGGGGTCAGCAACGTCGAGAGGAAGGAGCCCATCTCGGTGGCTTTGTCGGTTGTCTCCTAAATTTCGCCTTGTGCAGTTGTGCTTCGCCTCCGCGTGAGCGGTGAGGGGGAGAAATATGGAGGAAGAACAACCCGTTTGGTTTGTTGGCGTCTTGGCGATGACTTTTTTTATGGAGGGGAGGGTCTTCTCTTCTCGGACCTCTCCTGTGGTCTCTAGTCTCCTCCTCCCTTTCCAAAAAAAATTTGATGGTTTACTTTACATCTTTGGACAATTATACTTAAAAAATTGAGTTAATAATGATATGGTTCAGTATAGAAAATAATCAAATACAGTTTTGTGGACGGTAAATTTAAAACATGAATGATTCAATAACGTATTAAAAATGAATGATTCAATAACATAAGACTATCTCTTAGTAATTACATATAAGACTATCTGAATTAGTAATGTATAGGCTAATATAACAAATAATCGAATATAATTTTGTGGGTGGAAAAATTTCAAAAAAATTGATGATTTACTTTATATCGCTTGATAACTACATGTAAGTAAGAATATTTGAGTCAATAATGTTTGGGCTAATATAATAAATAATCGAATATAATTTTGTGGGTGGAAAAATTGCAAATCTCCAATACAATTTTATTAAAAAAATACATATAAAAGTTCCTTAAAAATCAAGATACTTTTTAATAGTTAATATTTAATTAGCCATACTCTAATTATGTGGCTTTTTCGTGTCTACTTCGGTCTCAGCCGACTTGAACAGGGCCATTTAAAATAAATCGTGTTCATCCAATTATATGATCAACGGTTTAGATTAATCCAGTTGAGTTGGGCCTGTATATCAGAGACTCAGAATTCCAGTTGAGGGAAGTGAAAATCCTTGCCTTTTATTCACTAGGAAAAAATATGGCGTATGACTACACAATGCATCAACACATACACATTTTATGCTTTACCAAATACGCGCAATGACGTGTTGTTTGGTGGCGAAGACGTTTCTTATAAAATATTCTCTTTGCCTTAAAATGTTACAAGTTTTGTAACAGGATATTCTTTACCTTAAAATGTTACAAGTTTTATACGCGGATATATATATTAAGGTAATAAGAAAAAAATTATACTATTTTTGGGTGAGTGAGTATGAGCTCAAAAGTGTTTGGAAGGAGTAAAGTACAGGGATAGTACTGATGTTTCATAGATAAAAGTATAAGGTTGCTATATTTGAGAGAAATTTTAAACACTAAAACTTATAACTTTCTAAAATAGAAAAGTAGATATATACAAATTCGTAGCTAAAAATAGTCGCATTTACGAATGGTATATAAACATAAATTCTAAGCTAGAAACACTCAGCATCTACAAAAGGTTCGTGAATGCAAATTTCCATCTGGAAATACTTAAATTTACAAAACGGTGCGTGAACACAAATTGTCAACAACAAATAGTTGCGTTTGTGTAAAAGTTGATAATTTTAGGTGACTAAGGGGGGATGAGTGTGGATCTTTTTATTCACTTCTTCACCAAGTGCGGGACTTTTTTAGGTTTCGTAACCAAACCGCATAAAATGATGTGATGTATTACAGTCATATATAGCGTGAATTCTTTAGGGTTAAAAAAGAAATACAATTCCAACATCAACCAACATATAAGGTTAACATAACCAGACCAATAGCAAGACTGATAACAGTGATAATCAAGCCACTTACAGCTATCAAACCGCTTGCCCGTTTGGTTAGCCCTAAAAGCCATTAGCCTCAAATTGATTCAGAGGTTATGCTTTGAGGACACAGGAAAAGGGAGGCAAAGGTAAAAGAACTCAATGGTTTCTCAGCGAGGTTTGAATCACATAACCACTGCACTTGAACTCCATTGGTTGGTAGCCACTAGAATTTACATGAGAGGAAAGAACGAATGAATACTCGAGAGAAGCGTCGTTGCTACAGACTGCAGACCATGTTGCTACTGGCTAAGAAGTATTTGTCATTTATATTGCCCATTCAGCAAAACAGAAGAGACTTGACATTACATGTACATGTACAGATACAACCTGGGCGATGAACTTCCAAGATGATCGATCACATTCTACTTGAAGGGAGTACAGCAGCACAACAAACACCCTGGATGAGCGCTTCTCACTCACCACCGGTCACCACCAGTAGCACTAAGCTTCTCACAAGGTGCTGAAAAATTCAATATGATCTAGTGCTTCGGCTTCTGGGTACGGGTGATGTATTCCTTTACAGCATCCTGATTTGCATGAAAAATGAACCTCATGTCCTTTATCTGCAAGAAAAATTGTCAACTAGGTAAGACGAGTGTGAGGATACTTGATGATGAATACTACTAAATGAAAAGACATCGGGAACGAGGGCATTTTCTTTCAAACAAGCCAACATGAGTTACCAATGTGTGTTAATTTTCTAAAAACTAATTGTTGAAAGTCAGCTTATGAATCATTGTTATATTTTGAAGACTATTTTAAGTGCTATGCCAAATGCCAAATAAAAGTAAAAGGAGCAAGGCTGACTGGTTACACTACAAGGTCTAATAAGGTTACCTATGTAGCATTAGTATTTTGGCTTGTCAAACAAATAAGTCTGAGTTAAAATGGCAAATGCATTATTTTAACTTGTTTTATTATTGTCACTGTCACAGGCACCGGGTACACTATGTCCCTCCTATCTTTTTAGGAGCAGGCAGGACCTACACCCATTGTTTACGAAACTATGGGTGGCATGGCCTGCATGGTTGTGGGCCGATGATGAGGCAAAATCGTGGGAGGCCTGCTTGTAAGTACTAATGAGGTCCATCAGTAGCATATGAGGAATAGAGGGCTCCCAAAGAGAGAGAGAAGGGACTCAACCATGGCATGAAGTGTAACAAAGATATTTTCACTCCAATCCAATACACACAAGCAGGGTGTAAAGCTCTTATCCGAAAGGAGATCCGAACGTAGGTAAATAATCGTGTTCCTATGTGAGACTAAGGTTCTTCATACCTCTTCAACCCCGTTGCTGAACCCGGATCCACTCAGAAAAATCTGTTGACGACCGACTATCGATAATTATATTGAAATGTATTGATTATCTCAAGTAAACTTTTATATTTTGATTTCTTAATGTTAGGCATTCCAACACTTGTCACATCACAAGATACATCATACATCTAGTATACTGTCACTAATCACGGCAAGCTATGGTCCCCTAAACAAACTGTACATGTTGAACTTAATTTTGGCACTAGTGGTAAAATTGTGCGGCACATCAAAAGTAAGTCTAGAATGACAATCCTTCTCAGCATCTGGCATTTTATCATATATATATATTAGATAACCGACCTTTCATGATAACTATTTCAACTGCAGGAGAGTAAGACTTAAACAACAAAGGCACCTGCCACTATTTCCTTAAATCTCTGTTTTCCTTAGTAATTACATAGATGATTCATTAAGGATTTACTTCAAACAAATTTATTAGAATAGCTCATTCCAAGTTCTATGATCTAAATGCATGAAAATTTTCATAACATATGAAACGCACTAGTATCAGAAGACATGACAATAGCAATTACAAGGATCATTGCTTTATCATCAAGTTACAAATTAATTATGTAAATGATGATGTTAGGTAGTTTACCACTTTTGCTTCAATCGGTGATAAAAGAAGGAAACAGGAAATATCAGTACCTCAATTAACGAACCAGAACTTATGTGGATGCGTTTGTGGCTTGGTACTTCCTTGCGATTAAAAAAACCGAACATTTACCAATGTTCCTGATATGAAAAGACCCAACTTCATCCATCTTGATGACCACCTGATTTTCATAACACAACATGGATTTATATAAAAACAACAGGCCACAGCAAAAGTGAAAAGGAGCAGACGTGGTAAAATATAATCTAGTAATAAGTTTTCGTAGGACACTTCACATGCAAACAACAAGGGTCAGGATGTAATCAGAGATGATAATCGTTAGTTATTTGCAAACAAGCAGAACAACACAATCTGAAGTACTAAAAAATTTATACCGCATAGTTGCATGCTACAATGTAGGACTATAATGCCATGATTCCAAACCTGTGGTCAACATGTAGGACCAAAACTAGCGACCAGAGGAGGGGTGAATGGGCGCAAGATAAAATCAGCGGAAACAAAACCAATTCTGAAAAATAGTAACACAAACCAGAAGTTCTGGTCACCGGAAGTTCCGACAGTTACCGAAAGTTCCGATAGTTGCCGGAAGTTCCGGCTTAATTAAAACTGGAATCAGAAGGGTCAAATCGGAAGTTCTAGGAATTACCAGAAGTTCCGGTCCAAAACCAATTTTCTCAAACTCTCCAAAAGAGATTGCCCAACATAGAAACAAGTGTTGATCAAAATGCTTCCATAAGTACAGCAAGCGTTCTATGAAGAAGACACGCGCAAAGCACTTATGCACAAGCAATCGAACACTTGGTGTGCATGTACATGGACAACTCAAAAATCACCCAATCCAAGAGTATACAAGCAAAAACTCAAGCACTTGACATGCACAAGTTTACACCTGAGTATATTGTAGGATCAAAACTAGCGACCAGAGGGAGGGTAAATGGACGCAAAATAAAAACACAGCGGATAAACAAAAATCCCTCAACCTCTTGTATCGAACTTGCGAGTGGTTTCAAGATGCTCAGCACAAGGCTGTGCTAAAATATTCACTCAAAGCAAGTTGATACAAACTCCACCGAAAAGTACTCTTCAGAAAAAGATCGTCCAAAGAAAAGACAAGTATCAGTCAAAATGTATCCATGAGTCCAATATACGTTCTACAGAAAAAGACACGTAAAAATGCACTCATATGCACAAGATCAAACACTTGGTGTTCAGCCTCATGGACATTCCATCAAACACCTTGATGGCATCTCAAAAAAAACAGTAGTGTTCAGCCTCATGAATATTTCATCAAACACATGGCATGCACATAGAAAAACTGCATAGGCATTACATCAAACACATGGTGTTTATACAAAGATGGGTAGAGAGGCAATACAAATAGCTCACCGGAGATGGGATGCCGTTGCCGAGGACGTCGTCGCGTTGCTGCTGTGGACGCCATCGTGCTGCTGCCGTGGACGCCGCTGCGTGCTGTCAAGCGCCACCGCGCCGT
>KE371376.1:0-15525 GCA_000418225.1 Zizania latifolia
TCCTTTACCAAGTTCCTCAGCAGAAACATGATTTTCTTCCACTTTGCAAGAAGAATATACACAAGTTAACCTGTCAAGTTAAAACTAATTAACTCATATCTAATTAAAAAACTTGCTGAATCAGGAATCACCATAATTGCATAGGTAAACAGAACAGTGTAGAAATGGAATTTTTTTCTGTTTAATTATTAGGACAAAAGCACGAGTACTTCATTCATAAGATCAGTATGGGTAGTTCTCTACTTATGATTACGAGGAAAAGTAAATCTTATTTGGGTAGCTCATCAAGTTCTGTTTTTGTATATTCCAATACATAGAAGCATTTTTCTTAGAAATGTTGCTTACATAATATGCTTTGGGTGATGCTCCATTACAGACCACTGCAGGTAGAATCTCTTGAAATATATTATTGCAGTAGCCTACAGAGCAGCAACAAGTGACTGTTAGCACACATCATTAGGATAGCAAAGTCACAGCAGTCTTGGAAGAGTGTTTTACCTGGATTTTGTGAGGGAACTTAAATGCTGCACATACTTCTTGAATCTTTTGCTCATAAAATACCCGCATCAATTGCTCCTCTTCACAAGATAGAGGTTTTACACCTGAGCTCCCTACAATTGAATGAAAGACAAAACTTCAAGTTGTCAACTCAATAAACTCCCATGGAAACATAGAACCTAGTACATATATTGACCTAAGTTGATAATGCAAGCAACTAATAAAGGCATAAAGCAGAAATCTTTGAAGTGAATTTACACAAAGGTATTAATTTGGATGGTCATGCATTGACATACAGACATATAATCAATCAGAAATCATCAAATGAAATGTACCATGATCAGGGGCAGGTTCCGGGTACGACAGCGACCCATCAACAGGATCGACCTTCAGCCGAGTCGTTCCATACTTCACCAAGAACACAAAAGGGAAAATGAGCACCCATTATCTAAGCTCGACAAGACGATAAGCTTCAGAACGGCGGGGGGACCCAACCTGAGCGAGCGTCTCCGTAGCCCGCTGGTTCGCCGCCGCCCACCTACCCATCTGCAAACCAGAGAGGATCGCCAGCATCACAATCCACGGCCTATCACAACCCAAACCAAGCATCCCCGGTAAACAAACGGATGAAGAGGGCTGACCAGATCGTGCGTCTGGAAGATCCACCTCTCCCGATGCGTGGAGGTCCGGAAATCCGCCATCTTCGCGCCGCCGCTGTGCCCCCCTCTCCTCTCACTCCCCCGAGCCGATCGAGCCCTCGGCGAATACTTCGACTCTATGAAACGCCCACCACCCAGAGAGGATCAGACTCCAAATACTCTAAGATCCGACGAGCCGGGCGGGAGAGCGACGGGGGGCCGGAACGGGGCGGCGGCGGCGGCGCCGGTGTGCGAGGCGTCGTCGAGGACGGGGTTTTGCCGTTTTGGGGTTGGGGAACAGGAGAAGCAGCATTGTACAGAACAAGACGAGCCGAGCCGGGTTCGGTCTCTGTCTGCGCGGCGCTAGCCCAGCTAGCCTTGATTCGGCTCGGCCCAGTATGGAGACGGCTTGTTTCGCGAGCCGGCCCAATGAGATCTAAAGCCAAGATGGGCCCGGCCCGCTCGCGTTGCTCACACGCCGCCTCTGTTGATCTTTTTTTTCACCAGAGAGGAGTCGACCTCTCTCGCGAGCCTCGTCCAGTCATCCGAACCGGGCGACCCTTCCACTGCCGGCCGGCGAGTGACCGACCCGCCGCCGGGCGCCGCAGGGAGGAGGGGATGGGGGACGAGCGCGTGAAGGCGGAGGCGCTGCAGATCCTGGGCCTGTTCCAGGTCCTCCCCCGCCTCGTCGTCTTCGACCTCGACTACACCCTCTGGCCCTTCTACTGGTACGCCCTCTCTCTCGCCTCGCCTTCTTCCATTGTTCGATCGAGAGTTCTATGACTTGGATGGCTTCTAACCCGGCGGATGCTGCTCGACAGTGAGTGCCGCTCCAAGAGGGAGTCGCCGAGTCTCTATCGGCACGCCAAGGGCATCATGTTCGCCCTCAAGGAGAAGGGGATTGACATGGCGATTGCGTCCCGCTCACCCACTCCGGACATAGCCAAGGTTTTTATTGACAAACTGGAGATCAAGTCCATGTTCGTTGCCCAGGTAAGGGCTAATTCCCCCCCTAAACTGGACATACTTTTGGATTAGGCTGTCAATTATGCACTACAACCATGCCAAAATTCAAGCAGATTATTGTAAGCAGACAATATGTCAGTGCTATGTTTTTCTGCTCTCAGCAACATCGTTGCTGTGTAATGTCCCTGTAACCTTAGAACCATTCTGCGGGCCGACGAAAAAATACATGCCCGCGCTATGAGAAATCGGCATGTGTGTGAAGTATGTCATGCTAATTGCACAGATTTAGGGCTTTGCCGTTTGAGCACATCAGGAACAGACGTTTTATCAGGAAATCTTTTTCCTCTATGACATCAGAAAATTACAGCTGAATGGAAGCAAACTCAGGAACTTTGAAGTAAAAATTTCTGTTGTTTCAGTTTTGACTTAGCACATAAATAATTAAATATCTTCCTTTTAAAACTCTAAAAGAAGTACAGGTGCCATTAATTGACTAAAAAGGGTGAACTACTGTGATTTTCATGAGGCATAGCATCAACCTGTACATTTTCTATGGTGTAGTTTTTGGAAAGCACCACATGAAACTTTTTTTCTACTCCGCAAATATATGTTAGGCACAGTATGCATACTCCTATTTAAGTCTCTCTCACAAGAATATCATAGTAATATAGTATGTTACATAATCTTGCTATTGATAATTGCATGTAGGAAATATTCTCCAGCTGGACTCACAAGACTGAGCATTTCCAAAGGATTCAGAGGAAGACTGGGATTCCCTACAAATCCATGCTTTTCTTTGATGATGAAGACAGAAATATTGAATCGGTAAATCATCAATGTTTACTGCCGTTTCTTTATACCCAGCTACTGTCCAATTGTCAAATATCTTAATAGTGAATGTTGATTAAGAGATTTGATAATTTATCACTGTTAATAAGTGGCTTCATTTTTTTGTCATCCTAGTTATTGATCTAATTGATCCTACATGTCATTATCTAGGAATGACATCATAATTAAAGAGTTATCTTAAAAGTGATAAATTATTAATTTTTTCAATGTTGGATGATATGGTCTATGTTTGACTCTTTATTCAATTAAATAGGTTTCACAAAAAATAATTAAATAGGTTTCACAAAAAATATCAAGTATATATTTTTAATTTTTTATTGAAAATGCTAGGTGTTGTTCTACTGCCCTTGCCTCTCTGTGGCTGTAACTATCTTTTTTAGTAGAATAAACCATTTCTCTACTTGCTTCAAAAGTTTCTGCAGTTTTTGTTGTGGCTGACGTTTGTTGGGTAAACTACCATGATGTGGTTTCTACTGAAATGAGGATAAACGACTACTTACTGAATAAAGCTCCAAAAGAAACCCCATGATTGCCTTTGGTTTCAATCTTATGCAATCCGGAGAAACTATGCCATTTCAGCTGTTACCTGCTTAGTTATCATGTTGCAGTTTGTAATTGCATACATGTTCATCTAAAAATTGTATGTGTGCTCACATGTAATTGTAACTATAATCATTTTGTGCTTTTGCGTGACCTTCACTAATATATTCACCTCATGCTTTCAGGTATCAAAAATGGGAGCGACGAGCATCCTGGTGGAGAACGGGGTGAATCTTGACATGTTTAAGTTGGGTCTGAGTAACTTTGCTACAAATTTTGCTGCTTCGAGCACAAATAAAGAGGAATTGCCTATTGAAGGACTAGACCCGACAAACAAGAAAAATACGTAATTTCCATAATCCTTAAATCTGTATTTCTTGTGATTTAAATTACCCTTGCTCATGTACAACATTGGGTATTTGAGTATGGATAACTTCAGAGAGCAAGAAGTTTTTGCATCATTTATGTGGGTGTTAGGCTTCGATCGAATAAGATAAATTGATTCGATCAGTGTATTGAGTCACACTCAAATTCACTAAGATGGATGTTAGGGTTTTGAATTTCACATAGCATCGTGGCAAAAGAACGAATCAATATTGAACTTTGTGAAATTTGCAGCGATGCTAGTAAATTATGCAATAAATGAGAGAGTACAGCGTGCAACGGTAAATGAGCATTTTTTTGAAAGTAGAACACAAAAGGTTGTGTTAAAAGATTGCAAAAAAGGATGATTTATGTTACAAAACAAGAGATCATCTCATCCAAAGATACAAATCGCGCCTGGCAGCTTGCTTGTCTCCCGTATAGACACGTCTCATGTGCGTTTGGAGTAGGTAGGCTTGATACTCGGCCTTAGCATAACCGTCGAGCGGCATGGCTTACGTGGTAGTGGACCTATGAAAAAGTATATAGCTAGTGATCTCTACTGTTTATGTGGTTTTTTCCTCCTCAATTCTGTTCCGGACAGAATTTGTCTATCAACTATTAAAACCATCTAGGAGTAAGCAGTAGCCTGCAAGGCCATATATAAAACTCTATCCCTTCATCCCTTGCAACGTTAGTACAAGAAACAGTAAAGACAACACTAGCAGACTAGCTTATATATGTATGGACACCAGTTTGGAGTAAAACTGCTCTCTTTATTCTGAAACTCTGAAAGGGAGAAGTGCAGTACTACTGGATCGACCGATCGAGTATTCAGTTTCTACATTCGATTTCATAATGGAGGGATACTGGAATAAACATGAGACAGTTGCAGCAGCTCAATCAGCTGGAGACGGCATATGTATCATCCTAGCTACTAGCACAAAGTAAGTACGTACGACGGACACGTACTGTGTACTACCATATACGAAGAGCTACCCTTTTCTTTGTTTTGTGCTTAATTTCCTTTTCTTTTCTTTTGACAGATAAAAGAAAGAAAAGGCTAGCTCTCCTCTAGCTTCACAGTCACAGAAACCACAAGGCAGCATTCCATTTCATCTTCCAAGATCACCACAACCAAAATGCCCTGTTAAATTCAAACACAGTTTTAACCATTTTTATTCATATTTTAATGCGCATGCCAGTTGTTCATTACACAGCATGCGCATGATCTTACACAGGAGGTGGATCAAGAAGTGGATTTGGAGATCAGCACAAGCTGTTAGAAAAATAATCACAAATAAAAGAGAGACATAGATTTTACGTGAAAAACCCTTGCGAAAAAAAACCACGGGTGCTTGATCGGCAAAATCCACTATGATGAGAGGTTTACAAAAGCTGAGGATTACAAAATGCTACTTCTCCACGTTGCATATATGATATATTTATAGAGAGAAAATAACACGTGACAGATAAGTACTTTGCTCTAGTACATAGGCCCAAGTCCAATTAAAATTTATATCAAACCTCTAACACAAGTACCGGCGAAGACAGCGAGGTGATGACTGATCATTAGAAAGAAAATCCTCTAGAGACTACAAGAGCAAGTGAGGATTCGTTAGTATGGAAAAACGCTAGTAGTGAAAAAAATTAAGAAAACAAAGCAGGTGGCATAGAGTATTATTAAGTAGTAATTAACCTGTCATCATCGCGTGTCGTGCTCGATCGTGTCCTCACCTCCACTCGCAGCACAGGACGATTAGGATGGTTGTCCACTTTTTCTTGCAGCAAATCAAGCCCCGCCACTTCAACCAAGTGAAATCTCCTTGAGCATCGGAAGGTGCTCGATCCCAATAATCCCTGATTCAAAACTGCAGTTATAGATTTCTATCATCTCCATCCGGGGCGAGGTGCCCTGCTCAAATCTCATTTCCTTCACTTTCTCTAGACTGCCAATATCAAGTTTCTTGAGAATTGGGAAAGCTCCCTCTTGGAACTCTAGCTTCTCCCCAACATATGCATCAATCCTTAGACGCAAGAGCATGAGTTTAGGCAATGTTCCAAGTACCTCCAAGGAATCGACTTCCTTTAGTTTGCTATTGAGTAAATCAATCTTGACCAAGCATCTGAGCTCCCTGATCCATGTAGGCATCTTTCCAATGTGTCCATGCAAGCTGAGACTCCTTAGGAAGGGAAGAGGGGAGGAAATATAATGTAACCACAAAAGTGTTCCAGTAGTAAAAATAGAGGCTCCCTAAGCATCCACATGGAGAGATTGAAGGGTGGAGAGCTTCTGGATGGCTTCACAAAGTATCTTGCATTTTGGCCCTGTAGCCCCACGTGTTGCTACACTTAATTTTCTCAGTTGGCTAATCTCTCCCAACTCTTCAATTGATTTTCTACTAGTTCGCTTGATATCCACTTGTTCTAATACCTCTAACTCCTTTAAATTGTTGATTCCTCTTGGTACCTTCACACCATATGTATCAGACCACAGAGTAGAAAAACCAAGGTATAGATCGGACATGAATTCACTACGCTCAGAGGAATCAGTCAAGGATTGCATTACACGTGGCCATGAAAATTTATTTAAGCACCCCAGAGGCATGGCAATCACATTCTTAACAAAAGAAACCAAGGCAAAATTTCTTCTACAACGGAGGATACATAGACTTTGGAGTTTAGTAATCTCACTTGGTAGTGTTGTCATTAAATTGCATCTCATGTCCAAAGTTTATAAACCTTGTAACTTTCCTATAGATCTTGGAAGTGTATAAATACTGGAAAATTCTGTATAAGAGGCACTGACATATTTCAAGTGCTGCAACAACCCTATGTTTTTTATATCTCTTTGTGTGACTCTCACATTTTGTAGATCTAGTACTCTTAGCTTCCTCGGTTGGAGTGAACAAAGTGATGAACCTGGCTCCATGGGTCTCTGACCAAACAAAGTTAAAGATCAGACATGGCTCCAAATGATGCCTAACATTGGATGCTTTCTATCATGGTATGCTACATGACGGATTTTTTCCTTTGGTGCATCAGTTCAATGACAACCTACCAAGTATACAAAATTTTCTTCTCTGAAAACTGAGACTATGACATCTCGCATGATATCATAGACTCGACAGCTTTAACAATTCCTTCTACATTCACTCTCTATGGTTGAATCATAGATCGACTGATCAACTCATCAAAATATTTTATTGCGACATCCACGATGTTCACCCCTTCCCTGGCTCTAACAAAACCCTCCGCAATCCATCTATGTACCAAACGCTTCCTTTGGATCTCAAAGTCCTCAGGAAAGATGCTTAGGTACAAGAAGCACGGCTTAAGATGAGATGGCAAGTAGTTGTAACTCAGAGCTAGCACCTTCCTCATTGCTTCAAGGCTTGGATTGCTTTCTAGTTATGATGGAAGTTGATCATACAAAATATTCCACTCGTTTACATCTTTAGCTGCGGCAAGGAGTCTACCTATTGTGACAATGGCTAGTTGTAAACCTCCACATTTTTTTAGTATCTTGTCAAATGTTTTCTTTATTTTGTCTTCCTCTAAGTCATGATGACTTCTTTTTACCATTCTTAATAAAAGTTTGGTTGCATCTTCTTCCTTCAAATTTTTAAGGTGGTATACTAGTGGGCAAGATTCATCTACTGCTAGATCCTTATTTCTTGTTGTTACTATACATAGGTTACCTTGCATATTATTTTCCTAGGAAGTAGGTTTAAGGCAATCCCATGCTTGTATGCTCCACAAGTCATCAAGAACAAGAAAATAACTTTTACCCTCGAGCCCTTTCTTTAGCATATCTATAAGGGTATGTTTATCTGCTCCTCTAAGGATACATTCATTCATCCTCTTAATTATTGCAACCTAGGAATTGCTTGATCATGTCCTTGAGTAGCTCCTTGACATCAAATGACTGTGATACGATGATCCAAGCATGGCATTGAAATTTGTTGCGGGTATCACGGTTTTCATAGACCTTCTTTGCAAGAGTAGTCTTACCAACACCACCAGCTCCAACAATCCAAATTGGTCGGGCTTCTACATTGCCATGACTTGATATCATGTCCAGGATATCCTTTTTCGGTCCATCAAAGCCAACAAGCTCAGCTTCATCAACATAATGGGCTGCACAATAACGAGTCAATTCCATGTTGCTTGTGGAGTCATCTGTTGTACTGGAAGGAATAATAGACCTAATTAAACTATAACGCATGTTTCTATTGCTCACTTCTTCGACCCTCAGCTTGAGAATCTTAATTTGGATGGCGATTCGATGACTATGTTGGATCTTCATCAGGTGTTGCATCAGGCGTCGGTGCTTCATATGGATGGCAAACTCCTAAAGGCAATCTTCAATGCCATAGGCTAGCTCTTTCACCTGCTTAGCCCACACCTTGACTAGTTCATCCTTCTCCTTTGTTACCTCGTCCGACCTTAGGAATGCTTGTATAGTCTTCAATTCATCTCTTATGTACCTGTCAGTCGGTAGGAAGAATAATAATCTCAATTGCAAATTTGTATTATTTATTTGAGGGGAGAAATTTGCTATTATTAACTACTTCCTCTGGTCATAAATATTTGACGTTTACGACAAGATTCGATTAAACTTTTAAAATTTGGACAATCAATTTTCTATGAGAATAAGTTTATAAAATCTAATAATTTATGATATTATGATAGTACTTTTCAAGGTGAATCTACCAAACCATTTTTTAAAACTAAGCATTTGAAAATAATTGGTTGTCTAAATTTTATAAGATTAACTAAATCTCATCCTAAACGTCAAATATTTATGACCAGAGGAAGTACTATAACATTGAGGTATACATCTAAAAATCCTATTGCAATGTGAAACTTATATAGAATAACAATGCAATGTTTGTAAGAATTATGTTATGAATATGACTTGGTGTATTGATATTAGGGCAATAGACCAATATATATACATGTGTGGAGAGAATAGAAAACGAAATATATGAAAAAGAAAAACAACAAGCTATCCATATATAGATCTAACATATATAGACCTAACATATATATATGTCTAACACCCCCTCAAACTCAAGATGGTAAATCAACCAAACTGAGTTTTTAGAGAAAGAAACTATAGTCTTGTAAGGCGAAAACTGATCACCAAATAATACCATCTGATTATAATCTATGAGTAAGATCTGTTAAAAATCCCCAGTAGCCTTTTCTTGAAAGAAGGGTGTGACAGGAGCAAAAGCAAGATAAATTACCTAAAAAACTCCAAAAGCCAAAAACCGTGCAAAAGAAAATGCATACGAGGAAGTCACTCTAAAAAATCACCGGGCAACAAGGTGATACAAAGGACAAGCTGAACACTACAAGCAACAGTAACACCAACAAGAAAAGCGGTGGTAGCAGAGGCAAAACAACAGGGTTAGCAATAGCAGTAGATCAACACATAGATGAACCAGTGGCTAACGATAGGCAAAGTCAGCAATAGACGACACAAAATGGCAGTCCATAGACCATGAATATGCTTGAACAGAACCAGCACTAAACCCAACAGCCCATACCTCCCCTATCTACTTTCTTCCTTTACTAGAGACACATAATCAAATCGATCAAGTTTGGCCATGCAAAGCAAAGGAGAGCAGAGCAGCATTGGCATCGATCTCTGGAGCGATGGTGATGCCCTCCTCGGCCACGTGTCTGCTCTGGCTACAGTGGCAACTACTCCTTCGCAAACCTCTCATGCTCCTCCTCCTCGTCGTAGTCCACCCCTACCCTAGCGACGTTGCTTGCCTCGAAGGTGGGGCATAATGGCCACACTCATGGTTCCATGGAGTGGTTGTACCAGCACAAGGAGCTCGACCTAATTGTGGAGGAAGATCGGCAAACTGACCACGTGAGAGGAAGAAGATGTGCGGGTTAGCGATGCAGGAGGAAGCCGTCGCGTGGACCGGTGGTGCGGGGAAGGTGGTCAGTGTCTGAGATAAACCAACACTGTGAGGAAGCCTGCAGCAGGGGAAGAAACCGACAATAGCAGTTGTGCAACCACGACGTGGCAGACGATCTTGCTCTGGCGATAGTGAAACCACCGGTGAAAAGCAGAGCGTAGAGGAGCACGCCGGCATGTTAGGAAACCTCACCAATAGAGGCAGCGACAGGCCTAGCCAGTATAGATCTGGAACAGGACTATCGCCGTTGCTTGGCGAAAGGAGAAGCTAGAGGGGACACTAGGACCAGTCTACAATCGTAGGCCGGTGGAACCATAGGCACGCTGAGGAGCCAGAGCCGATATAGATGGTCGTCCCTAGAAGGATCAAGTTAACTCTCGGGGGCGACATCAGCGGAAGGGTTAGCGGAGCTAGATGCGATCTCGCTTTGATACCATGTCACTTTCCTATCTCTTTTTTTGCCTTTGGTTGATCCTATTGTAATGGTACTCTATTATATTTGTAGGTTTAGGATGGCTCAATCTTTGTATATGCGCATTGTCCATGCTGTAGAAAATCATGATTCTTATTTTACGCAAAGGAGAAATGCAGCTGGAGTACTTGGGTTATCTGCTTTGCAAAAGATTACCGCTGCTTTTCGAATGATAGCATTTGGTGTGGCCGCTGATTTTTTGGATGATTATCTTGGGATTGCTGAGAGTATCACTTTAGAGAGTCTTAGGAGATTTATGAGAGCTATTGTTGAATTATTTGGAAATGAATATTTGAGGTCTCCTAATCAAGATGATACTAATAGATTACTTGCAATTGGAAAGGAAAGTGGCTTTCCAGGTATGCTTGGGAGCATAGATTGCATACACTGGAAGTGGAAAAATTGCCCAACTGCTTGGTCTGGTATGTACCAAGGCCATGTGCATGAGCCTACAATAATCCTAGAAGCTGTTGCTTCAGATGATCTTTAGATTTGGCATGTTTTTTTTGGATTACCAGGATCTCACAATGACATTAATGTTCTTGACCGTTCCCCACTCTTCACAAAATTAGCTGAGGGGCAAGCTCCACAAGCAAATTATACTATCAACGGTCATAATTACACAATGGGATGTTACCTTGCAGATGATATTTATCCTAATTGGGATACACTTGTGAAGTCAATTAAATCTCCACAAGGGAATAAGAGAAAGTTATTCACTCAAGCTCAAGAATCAACTAGGAAGTGTGTTGAACGAGCCTTTGAAATTCTATAGTCCCGTTTTGCTATTGTTTGAGGGCCGGCTCGTTTATGGGATCAAGAGACACTTGGTAACATCATGAGGGCATGTATTATTATGCACAACATGGTTATTGAAGATAAAAGAGACACCGAAGTAGACTACAATTATGAATTTATGGGAGTTCGTGTTACACCTTTACATGATCATCGAATTGAACTGAATGCCTATATTCAAAATATTTGTGATATTAGAAATTCCCAAGTTCACTATCAACTCCGAGAAGATCTTATGGAACACTTATGGCAACGTCATGGAGGCCACTAGTGAAATACAAGTTAAACTACTCTGCTGTTTACTTCGCAACAGCATACCAGCAGTTGCAGAAGCGCTCATCGTTCGTGCTACCAGCTAGCCTGCTCTATTAGAAGATCATTACAAAACATTACGCCATGGATCTACTCTACTAACTTAGCCTCAAACTGTTCAACTTGAATTCAAGCAAACAGAACAAATCAAACCTAAATTTTGATGTCACCAATGCTTAAATTTTGGAACACTTATTCAGTATAGTTTTGGGAAATCATGCTACTAACTGCAATGCATAACAGTTAGTGTTTTTCTGTGCACGCTAGAACTTGTTCATCGCTAGAATCTGATATATCAAACCATGGAAGTTTAAAATTTTTGTGGTGCTCCTATAAACTTGAGTTACTCAATACCATGCAACAAACGGTTGTAATTTATGTTATTTCAGATAGAAATAGACAATGAAAACTCTGTTTAATTCATTCTGCTTACTACGAGCCAAAGATTAAAAGAACCAACCCTGTCGATGAGACCGAGGGAGGAGGATTCGGGTTGACGGAGACGGTTGAGGAACCGAAGGAGGCTGCCGGGTTGGTTGAGGAGGAGGACTACGAAGCTGCACCCCGCCGCGATCAGCACCATTAGTAGCGTCGCTTCTCTCCCGCCGCCGCTACCACCAACGGACGAGGCACCACATCCTCCACTGATGAATGAGGCGTCGCCCGCCCTCATCCCAGTGGGCCTGAGCAGAGAGGCGGAGGAACAACGGAGGCAAAGAAGCGACGGAGGTGGAGGAGCAGCTGCGGCAGAGGCAGAGCGGCGCTGGAGGAGCTGGGCAGGACTGCGGGAGAGGAGGAGGAGGAGAAAGGTGCTGCCAGGGTGGGCCCACAACCAATGGCGATCCAACTTGGCTAGCCAGCCAGCAGACCAATTTGGCCAGCCAGATGGCCAGTCTGTTGGAGACTGTTTTTTTCAAACTGGCCAAATTTTAGCTTGAAGAGGCATTTGGCCATTCTATTGGAGTTGCTCTAACCTAGCGAATATATGGCCACTACAAAAATCATTTTTACAAGCAACTAAAATAGTATTTATACAAATGGTTGAGCCTCTAACAAAAGATCTGTGAAAATGTTGTATTTCCATATGCATTTAACGGTTGACCTAATACGATCACATGTGGAAATCATTTCCACAGCTAGATGGTCTTCTTAAGACAACCGCTCATGGAAATCGATTTTCACATGTGGTCATCTTAATACCGTCTATGTAAATGAATTTCCACCTTTTTGAAGTGAAAAAACCCAAAAAATTATTTTAGGTTACAATAAGTCATGTGATTTTTCGCATGAAATATATGTCCATGCGGTATATAGGATTCAAAGCCGATACCTCTCTTTCCGTGCATAGCAACCTTACTATGTGACATTTGAAGCACTTCTTAACTTTATGACTGATGTTATTCATCTGTCTTTACCTCTCTGAAACTTGTACAGTTGTTGGAAACTCTAGATAACTTTAATTAAATGAAAAGTGATGGAATTGTGCCCAAGAGAATTCCGGGGGAACCGGAAGTTCTGGCTGAGAGCCGAAAGTTCCGGGTTCTGGAACATCCGGAAGTTCTGGTTAGACCAAAAGTTTCGGGCCAGCCCCAGTTTCAGTTTCTGGAGGAGCTGGAAGTTCAGGTTGGACCGGAAGTTCCGGGCCTGCCTGGACGAATCGGAAGTTCTAGTTGGACCGGAAGTTTCGGGTCGAAATAAATTCGATATAGAAGGTTATTTTTGGAAGTTCCGGTTAGAACCGAAAGTTTCGGTCTAGGCGAACAGATTAGATCTGTTGGATTTTAATACAGATTAAAGGTCCATGACAGGGCACTATATAAAGAGAGGAGGGGTTAGCACGAAAAGGTTGTTGTTGCTATTGCTCCTGGTTGAGAGCCCTAGCCGCCACCTCTCTTCTCTCCTCGATTGCAAGTGTTGTGATCGATCTCCCCAGATCTCGCGAGTGGTGCTAGCACGCCGACGCGAGGTGATCATATCCCTAGACGTGTGGATATCGTGGAGGCACTACTCTAATAGTGGTGCTCGTCTTCTTCCCGTGGAGTTCACCGGATCGTAGGATCACGTCATCTTCATCACCGGGTCGCCGACGAACGAACGAAGCCGGGAGGAGCAGCTCGAGGACACGCTTCGTCGACTCTACTTTCGCTGCCCGAGCACGTCTTAAGGCTCAAGGTAACGATCCATGATCCTATTCCATGCATGGTTCCTGGGCTAACAGGGTAAATTTTTGAAATTAAGCGCTAGCGTAGCCTCCCCATAACCTACAGTGGTATCAGAGCCTACGTGCGTAGTGTTCGATCTGGATCGATCACATATAGTGATATGTGGTGGAAATAGATTGGATCTATTGTTTTTATCGTCGGATTTCTGGAAGTTCCGGTTGGACCGGAAGTTCTGGGCCAAAATAATTTTCGATACAGAATGTTATTTTCGGAAGATCCGGGTATGACTCGAAAGTTTCGGGTCCGGAAGTTCCGGTTGGACCAGAAGTTTCGGATAGAAATAAATTCCGTACATAAAGTTATTTTCGGAAGTTCCAGGTGTAACTCGGAACTTCCGGGCCAAAATAAATTCGAGTCAGAAGGTTGATTTTGGAAGTTCCGGGCCCTTCGACCGGAAGTTCCGGGCCTACTTGCTGGAAGTTCCGGGTCCATTTCAGTCACGTCTAGATTTCGCCTAACTCATTTTTGCAGGGAATTTTGTGACTGGTATGGCCATGCAAAGTATATGATACTCGCTTGTAATAACATGGCCTATGTGTCATGGTTGATTTCAGCCCAAGGCTGTTCAAATATTGTACGACTTGCGCGTTGATATGTGATGCTTCTGCTCATGTAATTAGTATAGTGCTATTAGATGTAATAGACTGATACAAGTTCATGGAGGCCTGAAACGTGATGACCTGATGGACAAGAACCATGGAGATGGAGATCACCATGCGAGAGGGCCATACTATGTCACAGTTAATATGATTGTCTGTGATTTTAATTTATGTTCCTGCCATACTATTCTTTCATGTTCTGTGTACGGTAAGCATTGTTACCATGTTAGAATAGTTTCCCTTAGAAAATTAAGTATTGATGCTCTTTTCAATAGCTGTACCTACTAAGGTTCTCGATCATCGATGGTGGGTCTGCCAAAGCAGGGTGCCGTCTTTTATTTTGACCAGTTAGGGTGGATGTCGGACAACCACATGTATAGTATTGGTTTGCTTAACAAAGCTATCAAAACGGTTTTGGGCATTGGAGCATGGAGTTAGGAGTCGAGCATTGGATGCTACCCTAACGAACAAGAGTCATATAGAGATGTGATTAGCAAAGTGTTGCTTACCTATGTCACTAATCTTCTAGCAGTGATGCCAAAGCTCACTAGGAGTTAGATGAATATGGATCTTGTCCCACAATGTGTCGTTAGAGGGAAAGCGATCATTTGACATATTGTGGCACATCTTTTATTTGATAGAAGATTAACATAGCATAGTGCTGAACCTTGCATTGTTGTTGTAGATCTTTGCACCTACTGCTAGTAACACTTTCAGTTTTAATTTGCGATCGATTCTTTGTAGAATAAACTTTATTGATTGGTATAGAAGTTTGAGAATAGTTCTCAAACAAGAGAAAAGAAATATGTTCTAGAGGAGCCACATCCTGATGAACCAGCTAATAATGTATCTGCAGCTGATCGGAGGGCTTATAAGAAGCTCACCAATGATTCGCTCGATGTTAGCTATCTCATGCATGCCAGTATGTCCTCTGATCTTCGGAAGGAAGATGAGAACAGGGATGATGCTCATAATATGATTGTGGGACTCCGAGGCATGTTTGAGAACCAAGCTCGGGCCGAGAGGTACGGTACCTCAGAATCCTTGTTTGTGTATAGAACTGGTCAAAGGAACTGCGAGTTGTACTTGGAAGAACTCAAGAAGAAGAAGGAAAGTGAGACTTCCGCTTCTACTTCAAGTATAAATGTTATTGAAATTAATCTTGCCACTCGTCCAAGTAATTCATGGGTATTTGATACCGGATCAATGATTCACACTTGCAAATCGTTGCAGGGGCTGAAAAGGACTAGGAAGTGCGCAAGAGGCGAATTGGATGTTCGCATCGGCAATGGTGCAAAAGTTGCTGCGTTGGCCGTCGGCATTTATTCT
>KE371377.1:0-14514 GCA_000418225.1 Zizania latifolia
CTTAAAGCCGCGATTGCTCGAAGAGCACTTCGAATCATGTCTTCATTTCGATCAACCTCCTGCTTCACTGCATCACCCTTGGGTCTGTGATTTATAGTTTTCTCAATAGGTTCGACCAATGAGTCCAAAACTGAAACAGCACAGTAAAATATTAGCAGGGGCATTCGTAACCTATGAAGCCCTGAAAGGCCTATAGATTAAAACAAACCTGCAAGAACAGCAGAAGGACACTTGTCTGCTAGCTTGGAGAGAATCAGATGGCAAGGCATTTTTACATCATAATGATCTACATAAAACAGTGCAGTAAAACCAACAGTTAAGTGAAAAAAAGCAATGGTGAATAGTAAACAAAACAAACATGATTTACTTGTGTGCATCGTACATGGTCTTAAAGATTATATACCTTCTAAACCTCTATATTGCTACGGCGAATTAAATGGAATGTGCAGTTAAGTGCAAAATTATAAATTATTCAGTGTAACTGTACTCACCACCCAAACCAGATAGGAGGAAAGGAACGATAAAGGATGACGGGTTCACTTGATCAAGACAACTATCCAGCAAGGTATCCACACATTCAAAGGCAGCTTTCCTGAGTTCAAGACCGTCATCTACAACATGCTTGAAAGGCCCAAGGTCAACTGTTCTGATCAATTCTTGCTGCATGGAAAGAAATCATTGCTTACAAGAGGTATAATGGATGGACATTATTGCAAAATCTTGAAGCAGGATGCGCTGTATATAACATTCCCACTTAAAACAAAACAAGAGATCAATAACAAACAATACCTTAACAACAGTCTGGTCATACAAAAGAGGCAATAATTCAGGAAGAAGGCCTTTAATCAAATTTGGCTTGTTGTGCGCAGCTGTACTCAAAGCCAGGACAGCTGCGCGCCTCACATGCTGCAAAGTGCAAAAGGAAACTGTGAAGAACACATCAAGAAAGCAAAAAGAAATAATGCAAAACTTTGTCAAATGTTAATACCCTGTCGCTGTCTTTAATCAACATCAGGAAGGTAGATATCTCATGGTACATTATTTCATCTATTTTTCCAGGACGTTCAACAATGGAATATTTTATAGCAATTGCAACTGTAGCTCTTGTGTTTGCTGCTGGACTAGATGTGCGTTCCTACCGAAAAGATAAGACATGAACCATTAGGCCTTTAATCATAAAATGACTGCAAGAGCACAAAGACAAGAAAATAGGTTAGCTAGCTATGAACATGTCGCACCTTCAGAGCAGGGATTAATTTCCTAGGTTCAATCAGAGCAATTTTGCCTAAGCACTCTGCAACTACATTCCGAACTCCCTCCTCCTCACTTTCACAGTGATTAAAGAGCAATGCCAAAATCTTCTCAATGTTTGAATCCTGGAGCTCACTCTGACTGGTATGGTCAACAGACTGTCGTGCGATTACCTGAGTGGTTTTAAGTATTAAGTAACAAATATACAGAAAATACACTTTACATTTTACAAACCAAATTCTACCAGGAACACACCTCTTTCAGTGAATGAAGCAACAGATACTGTTTCTTCTGTTGATTGTCGATCTGATTCAAGATAAATGGCAAATACTTGGATAAATTCCCAACAGCAATGTTTCCAAGAGCATACGATGCTGCAGACTTGATCTCCTCAAAAGGCGACTGAAATGACTCGATGACAATATTCTCAATTTGAGCATGATTGCTGAGGTCCTTCCTTCTTCCAATTTCTCCCAAACATAACAAAGCCATGTGCTGTTTCGCCTGGCAAACAAAGGTAATAGGTAATCAACAGACAATAAAGAGAATGGATGATATAGGCCACATTTGAGTTAAATCTGAATTCATGCAATCAATAAATATAAGATACTAATAGTTTGATGGAGACCATCGTGGCTAAGCATCAAACTAGCACATGATACCAAGGACTCTAAGCCCAATTACAATACAATAGTTCAGGTTTTTTTGAGATGGAAACGGAGTTCCATTAATTAACTGGTCTGGCCAAATCGCCAGCCACCAGATTAGAGACAAAAGACGGTGGATGGTCCAACTGTAGTTCATGAGCCTCCACCTCTAGCCCTGCACCATAAGTAGCTAAAAAGTCTGCTACAGCTACATTCACATACACAGATTACTATTTCAGACCTTGTAAACCAAGATGACAAAAAACTTCGACACTCCATGATCGTAAAACCCACATCAGCATGGTCAAAAGACAAGAATTGGTTTTCAGGGCACTAACCAAGTCTGTAGCATCTGATTACCATACAAGAGTTTAGGTTGATCAATGCTAGATTGCCAAAAAAACGAGTGGCCAGTGGCGCCAATTTAGAAAACCAGCATTTTTCAAAACTTTCAAGGCATAGGAAACAAGTATTGAGAGAACATGTAGTATGCTAATTTCACAATTCTATAGAGCAAAAGACAATCTACATAAAAAGATGTCCATAAATAAAAAAAATGCAAAACTAACTCATAAAGGATTGCCAAGATATGTTGAAACTTGAAAACAGTCCATACATCAAAATAAATGAATATGGATCTCGAAGGTATGGATTAGCAAAATAAGTGGTATGTATTATGGAATACCAGAGGTATTACACAAATGCAAAATAGTACATATGTTGAAGTTTGAACGGCACATATGTGATAAGGAATAAGCAAGCCTTACAGAATTAGTAGCACTGTTGTCTTTTAAAATGCCCTTAAGCATTTCAATAGTAGAGGCACACTTTTGATCCCCAGCTGCTAAGCATAACACAGCAATGCACTGCGCAATGGAAGACAGTGCTTGCTTTGCGAGTCCACCTGACTGTGATGGTTTAGCAGTAGAAATAAGAGAGTCCAACAAAGTGTCAAAGCTTGTATTTGCAGACTGGAGCAGGGAAGCAAAAAATCTCTGCAGTGCCTGTAGCAGTAACATCCTATGTTAGTTTCAACTTGCAGCTTAAGAAGAAGTCAAAATCTTAAATGAAAAAAATACCTGTAGAGCCTGCCCTTGCAAAAGAGCACTCCTGATCAAAACAAGGGCCTGGGGCAAAACCTTGTAAGTCACAGCCAAACCAACATTTTGTATGGATTTTCTATTGGCCATGATTGTGCAACAAAGCTCCAGTGCAAGAGCAGTCATATGCAAATCCATGTCGCTGCCACATTAAATAGATCAATACCAGTCATCATGGTAGCCAGCAAATGCAAGATTCATGAGTTATAGCAAACCTTATGAGGGTAGACAGTTCAGCAATAATAGTTTCATATGAGGACGATCCAATTTGATCACCATATGCAACAACGAGAGAATTAAGTGTTCCCAATGTTGCCTGCCTAAGAGCTCTGTTGGCCTGTTGGGAAAATGGGCATCAAATAAAACTTTAGCCCACAAGATTGATATTTTTCATCGTAGAAAATCGAAGCAAACACTGTGCAATGCATCTTTACCTTTCGAAGGAAAGCTGTGAGTTCAGAAATGACATGGTCTAGGACACATGAAAGATCAATATGAAGAGGCGATTTGGCAATCACTGCAAATGCCTGTAAGGAACAAATGTTTTACATACTACACCAGAATAGATAAACAGAACATAAAAGGCATTAGATGAAAAAATACAGACCAATAGAGCAATTAAAAACAACCTCTAGTTTTCATACAAAGGCAGGGTATAACGTATAACAGTAAAACTCAGACAACATAACATGACTCAAGCAACTAGATTGGTAAATTATATTCCAGCCAAGTTTCAAATCGCAATGAACCAACCAGAGTAATCTCTTTCAAGTAATCCAGCCAGATGTAAAGCCAGTGCTGATAAAAACATTGGCAGTTCTTTTAGCATCGTTGACAGAATATCAATACGCTTTGGGTGGAGGTTCAGCGACATATTTGAACTATGCTTTCCATTAAAATCTTCAAATTGAGATTGAAACATAGGCATTACAGAAAACAGTAATGAATCGATAAGGAGATTAACAAGGCTATGCTTTCAATACAGGGGTGTAGTTGATAGCTTACCTTAACTGCTGTAAGTCTAGTTATTTCATTGCCCATCCTATCAACAAGATTTGGAAGGCATGCTGGCAGTTCCCTTTGAAGACCATCACCAAACGTGGATACCACAAGGCTCATGCAAGATATGGCACACTCTTTAACCTCCTGAAACAGAAAACTTCATAAGAGGAACTGATAAGAGAGAAATGGAAGGTGAGAGGAGGGAGGTGTAAATTTAGCTAAACCTGATCCTGATCCTGATTAGCCAAGCGGGCCAATATGGCATTATAGATTGGGCCAATATATGGCCTATAATCTAAAGAGCGTGTCTGTAAAACAAACAAACAAATAAAGGCTTCAAAAAACTGAATAGCTGGTGTTTTTGTCAGTAACATATGGAATACAAGATTGACCTGAAAATTTGGACGAAGCACACGGACTAGCTCTCCGCACACTCTTAAAGCCTCAGCAGTGACTTTGTAATATCTGTCTCCAATAGCAGATAATATTGGTCCAGAAAGTGCCTGGAATTTGATTTTTGTGATTAATACAACAATGATGGCAAATGCCATAAGTGATTAAAGATAAATGTTATAGTACTTGTATGTATGGATGAAACACAGAAGGGGAATGTGAAGCCATAACAAGTCTCGTAAATACAAGAGCTTCAATCTTCAGGTTGGAGGTAGATGACTTGTCCTATCAAATAGATAACACGGCTTAAAAACAAGCATACATCCTCCACAAAATTTTTAGCAACTGGGAATCACTAACATTCAAAGCCTTCTCAATCCCAGGAACAAGTGATCCAATATGATCAGAAAGACAGTCTGGCAGTACAACAACAAGCTCCTTCAATACTGAGAATGCTCCAACCTGAAAATATAGATAAAAATCATAAAACCAGAATCGAGTCAACGAACATGACTTGCGTGATAGTCGAGGATGTAACCTTTGTCTTGATTGATTTTTCACGCAACTGTCTATTGATAGACTTCACAACTTTAGGCACTTCTTGCTTCAGCAACCATCTAGGGCTGCAAAGCAAAAGGGTTAGCCACATGGGCTCAGTGCTTTAACCATGGTAGGATCAACTCGAAGTATGTAAAAGTAATTGAATAACCAACAGCATCAGATGCTATAACTTAAAGTAGAATCGATGAAAGGCTGACAAAAAATGATGCAAAGAGAAGAAGAATGGACTTACCTAGACTCATCAATGTCACCTTGTCCTTTTGTCATGTTACCAGTTTGGCGTAGTAACTCAATAAAAGTGTTAAAGATGTCCATCTAGAACCATAGAGAAGCTTAATGAGATTGATAAACAGTAAGACCACTCAAATGCTGAAATTATCCATACCAAGCAATTACCTTTACATTCTCCTCCCTTTCCCTAAATCTTTCAATTAACTTCGGACAAGCCTGTATAAAACCAAAAAAACTTCAAATTACATGGAGGCACTCGCTTTATTAGAAAACAGGTAACATAAGTACTAATTTCATTGATTTTGGTAAACACCATTACAAAATACTGTCTGAAACATGTGCAAAACAGAAACATGCTATCACGCAGAATATATTTCAAATTTATTGTATGTTGATTTAACTTGATTTTGTCGATATACCTCCAGATACATATTAGACAACATTTCAGGACGAGATACTATAATTGCAGATAAGCACTTTGCCGAAGCTCTTCGGACTTTCCAGCTTGCATCCTCATCATCTGTGTATTCATCCGCGCTCTCACTGGAAAAATATTGAGCACAATTCGATCAAGTAAATAGATACCCAATTATTGATACTGTAAGAACATAAATTACATACTCATCATCTTCCTCATCCTGAGCTTCATCATCAGTATCCTCCTCCATGCTATCAGTGAAATTAGGATCATAGCTTAGATATTCCAAAGCAAGATTTAAAATACCCTCACAAAATGGAGATATATCCCTTGGACACCTGAGCATAAAACTCTCGAGGGCCTACATGATGGAAATAACCTTAAGAGTCGTACAAGAGAAAATTACTGGTCATCGAAAGTTGGAAAGAAGAATCATTTTCACCTGCAAGCTGTACTCACGGAGCTCTTCATCATTTTCCGATGCACTTGTACAATAGTTTATGAGCAAAGGAACAGCTTCAGCAAGGTGTGGCCCAAAACGGTATCCAACCGAGCGACTGTAAACCAAAAAAATATTTGATTAAATCTGTAATGCAGGCTTGCAGCATATCAGATAAGAATTACCAACAAACCAAATAGTACTAAACTTGATTTCAGTTGACTAGATAAATTTAAAACTTGAACATCGACTCATCTAAGCCATTATAAACAAATGAGAACATTCTGTATTTCTGTTCCTAAAAAACTACTCAAGGCTTACATGCACAATTTGAAAGCCAAAGCATATACCTTAGAGCACCAATCATCTGGATATTTGTTCGGGCTATTTCAGACTTTGCACTTCTGTTTTTCAGCAACAGGACAACCTCGAAAGTTGCCTTGGCTAATAAATCATCAGATAGGCATGCAGCAAGTGATGCTGAAAAAGAATAGCAAGTAAACAGTCATTGGAAATAGCTTTCCAAGTTCAAGCCGCAATTAAAACAACCATGTGCAGCCAATAAGAAGTTAAACACTTATAAAGGCACAGAACATGAGTTTGGCTTACCAATGCAAGAAATAGACTTCTTCCTAACACTTGCTTGGTTGGAGCTCAACTGGGACAACAAGGCAGCGAGCATGAACTCATGATCTTTTGTGATCAAGTTGCCAAATCTATGAAGTATATCCCCTAATATATCAAGACACTCGCATTTAATTTCAGCACTTTTTCCCTGTCAAGGAAAGAAGAGATATGTCAAACTTATCCAGTACAACCCATGGTACAACCAAGACCATTAAAATGTGCAATTTTATTTACTAGTGTCTCTATCATAGGCAGATGTTAAATATGTAGTGGCAAAGGCAAAGGTAGGATGCAAAGACAAAAGCTACTGTTTTGTTATAGTCATAAGGATAGCTAGCATTTCCAAATAAAACCTCACAAACTGTGTGCATAGTAAATGCCATTGCAATTTTTGCAGCTATAATTCTTCCTGAGTTACGAATGATAGCAGGAAAGTTCCTATTTTGTTTATCAAAGGTAAACGATGCTCACATTTTTAGCATCAGCATTGACATTGTATTTGACGCACTGGAAAAAATGGAGTTACAAATTTCTAATAGCTAGAAAAAACGAGTAATATTGACTGGCATGGAAAACCATCCAGCTTTCTGTAGTAGTGGAAGGTATGATATTTACTATCATGGCTTTTTAACTAATAAGGGTTAAAAGTTTCGAACACTTCAATGTTCTCTGTGAAGCTAATAGTATAACTCTAAATTCTAAAACTGTGATTACTAGCCAGCGTATAATGACTTCAACATGGCAAGCAAACATGGTTGCATGCTTAATCAGTCTGGATAATGGGAGGTAAAACGAAATAGATAGCTACCCTTGATATGCACATGCATACATTAATATTACGCTTCACAAAATTAGAATGCACTACCAGAAGCATTCAAAGTATAATTAGTACAGTTAAAATGAAAAATCTGAGTTATATGGTCTTTATAGCACACCACATGATTAATATGGAATAGCATGTTTTTTTTGGCAACTGAGAGACAAATTAAAAACTTACAGCAGTGGCGCCCGTGATCAGCTGTGGGGCAAGGGACACCAAAATCTTTTCAGCAAGTGATGTTGTGGTAACTTCCACAATGATTGTCTTCAAAGCAATACTAGCAGTATCTCTATGTTGGTCCTTTCCATTGAGTAATTTATCACAAAGTTTATTTGTCATCTCCACCACCATATCCTCGCCAACCTTCCTGAGAAGTGGAGCCAAGCTAACCAAGACAAGTAAAAAATACACATTAACATAGCAAACAGTGAAATGCAGAACACCTGAACGCAGAAAACATAACAGAACAAATGGGTATCAAAATTCTATATTAAAAGTGTTTCAGTACAAGCAAGGTGTGAAGATGCAACTACTGAGGTGTGAAAAAACATCACTTAGAGATCTAGAAGTACATCTTCTATAATAAATCAACATCCAACAAGGTCTATAAAATTGCATGAGGCAGTACGACTGCTTAACAATAGCAATTGCACCTAACAGAAATTACAAAGATAGCAAGATCCAAACGGCAGTGGATTCTAGCAGGAAGAAGTGGATGATCAACATTAACAAGATAGATTAATATAAAGTTGAAAAAAGGATGCTGAAACACAGAATAGAACAGTAATGAGATTATATTGCTCTTAATAATGGGAGAATGTGCTACATAAAGAATTAAAGGCTATATACCACTTAACAGCTAAACCAGAGACATCTCCTGAAGCATCTTCTAGTTGATGGAGAACAGTATTAGTCAACTTTAGCTCGATGTCTTGATCAGCTTTGAAACCCTCTTTGTTCAATTCACTAAGCAAATCGGATGTTGCCATATATCTATAGTCTTTATCTTTCCCTGTCATCTGAAAGCAAATTTGACACAAATATGTTAAAATCAAAGCACAGGTAAAGAGCAAAATCAGATACACAGTTTACATATAGAGTGAAATGTACCTTCTCCAAGATGGCGGTTATGTTCATATTTGCCATTAGAGCTAAACTCTATCCGAGTCCTCGCGGAACTACTCACTGGTACCCTGCTGGAAGGAAATCAAGTAATGAGATAAGTTCCATTAGACCATTACTGGCAGGCAAGCTAACAGCACACGCTGACACACTGTAGAGTGTTCGCCTGCTGCCAAACATGCAAAACACGGCTATGGTCAAAGTGTCAAACTTAATTCATGATAACGATGCGATTATGTGAATCTATACACCACCCACTCACTTCAGAAAACAGGAGATCTTCTGTGCTGGATCTATGCCAAATCAAAACCAAACCTAACACGACACACCGACCAAATCGATCCGGCAATTTGGTTTAAGACCCTAGAGCACGTAGCGGAACCAGTACAGAGAGTGATCACCCAAGCAGAGATACGAACCAAGCGACAGCGAGCCTTGACAGGGGGAGGCCCTAGACAGCCATACGGGACGCCAGTCAGCAAGCCAACACCCGGGCTGAGTGCCACCAAAAACCCCCGGGGTCTTGCTCTTTTCTCTATTTTGTATAAATTGTGCTCGATTATGCATAATTATAAAAGGTTGTATGCACGCGAGCTGAGCAATTCTAACAAGTTGTATGCATCTAAAAAGCGGTGAAATTTGAAGCGCCAGAAGGGAATCCACAAGGGCGAATCCCACACAGAAGGGGGAACAGTACCCTGTCAGCTGAATAAGGAAATGAGGAACACGGCCACTCATAGTCTCCCACTTTACCTCTCGAATCCGCGCGGGGCGGCGTCGCAGGGACCAAGACCTCGAGATGGCGAAACCCTAGCGCGAATCGCGATCCGCGATTCGCGCGGGGAGCAGCCGGGACACCCTCCGGCGGCGCCAGGCGGGCGAAAGCGGCGGGGCTACGCTAGGGGTTCCCGGGCGTGGCCGCGTGGTGCCCGTGGGAGGGAATCGCTGCGGCTGCTGCTGCGGCTGCGGCGGCGGCGGCGGCGGGAGGTGGAAGCAGCAGCGCAGAAGCGTGCGGCGTGGGCTGTCGCGCGGTCGGTTGGTTAGAAAATGGGAGTGCAAAGCCCAAACTGCTCACGTACGGCCCAATACAATTAGGCCGGAACATGTCCTCCTAACCCGATAAAAAAGCTCATTTAAGTCGAGTTTTTTAGCTAGGATACTGTTCTTTTTCTCCTTTTTAGGCAACTCAACAAATCATGAGTCCATATAAATTTTTATGGGGTGGATTTCAAAGTCCCGTTCGTGAAGACCCAGAAGGACATGTTTAGATTAGCGCCACTTAAAGAACTGAGGTAATTCGATGACAACCTAAGCTAATCCAGTCTTCAAATCCATGCATTAACACCGTAGGCCAGACTGCAACACTGAGAGCTGCCGCTGTCAGAACCTGCAACAAGATTAGGAATTTTGTACAGAGGTGTAAATGGCGATCGGAGATAGACGTACTGCACCTCAAGGCAGCTGTGCTACAGTCAACCTATCCCTGAAACTCCTTGCCAATTATTATCACCAAATAATTGAAGCATTTTCGTCGAGTAGCAGCAGGCACAGCAGCTTGAGCTAGCCGTTCTCTTCATCGGCCTCTTGAGAGTTTAGGATGAATGTTTAAGAATCTGGGTCTTTGGTTTGAAGAACTAAAAAAATGGAACCATTTTAATAAATAAATATTCTCTATAAATTCAACTGATTTAATAGAGCCACCCGAAAGGACAAGATTGGTACAGCCATTAGGACTGTCTCCAACCTCGTCGCCGCTATCTATGCTAAGGTTGATGCCGATGTCAATACGATTGTTGATCTCGGACTAAGTGAGTAGTGATCATTTATACCATTTTACTCCTGTTGCACTCTCACAAGTTGTTCCACCGCCACCTTATGCTCCAACGCTTTTGTCGCCATTGTGAGGGACCTCCTCACCGTGCTCTACTCCCCATCCTTCCCTCCGTATTGCCTGACATGAGAAACCTCATGAGATCCGCACCTGCTCCCCGTCCTTGCACATCCCGCTCGCTCGCCTTAGCTTGTAGCCTTCGTCAAGTAGATCTAGGTGTCAGCTTTAAGAGATATTCTTCAACCAAACAAAGATTTCATCGTTCAAACCAAACAATAATCATGTTTAGATGATAGAACCATTCCATTCTTAAAACTAGGAATATATTTATTTAGTCCATCTTTGCTCTAAAATCAAACGCGCCCTTAATCCTTCTAACTTCTAAGGGGCTGTTTGGTTTTCAGCCACACTTTGCCACACCTAAAGTTAGACAAGTTTGATCAAATTGACAAGTATTTGGTTGCTGCTACAAACTGAGGCAAGATTTTCTTCGATCCCACACGTTAATGACTTAGAAAAAGACTGACAAGATTCTTTTAGGCTTACTAAGGTGTGGTAAAGAATTTGATAACCTTAACCTAGATAAATATAACAATTTTTATTGATAAATGGTAGCTAACAACCAAAATATCCCAAGTCGCTGACTCACGGTACTACCTAACCAGACCACATATTTTACAGTCTCGCTGACAACAAAGGTGTGGCTGATACCTGAAAATCAACCTGATGACTGCTACTTCAGCAGTGGCCGGACAGACACATTGCCAGTTTACAGTCTTGCACTACGGTGACAAACACGGCCATTGCTCCTCTACCTACGGTGGTTGCAGGTGTAAAGTCCAGATCATGTAATCAAGGCACATTAACTACAGGCCCAGACAGATTCATCCTCGTCCAGACCAAACGCATGCAGAGATCAAAAAGTGAACTACAAATGCCAGCAAAAAACAGGGAGATTTGCATTTTTTACAGGGAGATCAAGCGAGCGAAGAGTCCAAGCGGTGGGTGGAGATCAAAACTGTGGGCTCCCAAATCCCAGCCATGGGAAGACCTGGGACAGGATCTGTCACGTTCTTATCAAATCAAAGCACCACAAAACAAGAGAGGGCAGTGTGAGCTGCTTACACCTACACCATACACCAGCAGCTGGCCTGCATATGATCTTGTTAAATCAGAGCAGCCAGCTTATGTTCAAATGGTCACATATTGTAAGAATTTCTCACGCCTGCAGGTTCAAATGGTCACATATTGTAAGGGTTTCTCACGCGTGCAGATGCACAGCTGCAGCCTCACGGACGGGTACTACTGTTCCTTGGCCAGCCCTGCACTCACCGATAAATCCATGTCGTTTCCGTCTCAACTTGCATCCAATCTTTTAACTGATCAACTGATCAGATTTAATTTGCAACTCTGGATCTTTCACCTCGGTAAAATTCATTCACAAGCATGCATCTACACTGACAAAGCTAGTTTAAAATAGAGAATACAAAAAATTAAATAGATATAAACTGGCTTTCTTAACTGATTCGCTGGTTAGTTCATAAGGAATGCGCTATATTGAACTAAGTGTATGCTATATGTCCTGAATAATTTCTTGTTCAGAAATAGTAATCTGCTATGTAATGTTTGTCTTACTGTAGTGGGGGTCACTTAACACTTTGGACATTTGCATCTGAAATCATGGGGCAACGTGTCCTCTCCTTTGGCTCTGCATGGATGGGCGAGTGCCATGCAATAACCTGATCTCGAGCGAGCGAGCGAGCAAACAGATTCGAGATTGGAGCAAACAAACAGCAACACCCATCTGAGTTGAGCAAGATGCCAAATGGTCTGCTGCAGCAACAGCCTATCAGTTTCTACTTTCTAGGCATACTGATCTGCAGAAATTTAGGTTATTAGTTTGCATCCTAGCTTGTCTACTTGCTGTTTGTCCCTGGCTTGATATCAGCTAACTATAATTAATTAGCCACGCACAGAGAGTGATCACATTGTTAATCAATGATCACTTCAAGTGGCCATGCATGCTTGAGTCGACAGTTTAACCAACCTCGCATGTTAGCTAGGTTGCTAGCTGCATTACTGTTGTTAGATTAATGAATCGATTGACCCGGCCAGCTCGATCGATGGAGTTATTCCATGTTAAATTGTTAGTATATACATTGCGTTCTCGATCTTGTGCCTACTACGTGCATGCAGTAGATATCTTTCGGAGATTCGTAGACGTCCATGCATGCATGCTGTGATGTTCGTGTTGTAGTTCAAAAATTAGGACATGTTTTGTTTTTCTAGGTTTTGAATCAGCGAGCTAGCTAGCTTGTCGATCGATGAAGCATGACAAAATGCCCCCATTGTCCTTGGCTCCCAGTAAGCTAGCTGCTCTATCGAATTTCAAACCTGGCTATTTTAGACATTTTTTGACAATGGAAATCAACAGAGAGATCACTTTAAACATATGCATAAAATAACACCTTCTTTAAAATAGATTAATTTCACGGTAACTTTAAATTAACTGAATGAATTCATATAAAAATCTTAAGTTCTAAACTAATACTTCCTCCGTTTTAAAACGTAAATAATTCTGGACTTCTTCAAATTCATCTATAGATAAATGAATTTGGACACATATAAATTTTTATACGGTCTTAACATAGAATATCAACTATAGTTATTGAGCATATATATATTTTTAAATATATATCAATCAAACAATATGACATATATAACACCAAGCTTAAATGCTTTTGGCTTAATTATTAATCAAAACTTATAAATATTAAGTTTTCTTATATTTTGGAATGGGGTCCATGTTACGGCAAACATAATAGACGGAATTCAAGTAAAACTCATAGCATGCATGCGAGTTTTACACGGGACGGTTTAATTCTGAAAAATGGTAGATTTTTGTAGTACCTGGACCTGGAGTCACTAGTGGGTAGCGAGTAGCTAGCGTTGGCGCATACGGACGAACGCTGTGGCTAAGGAGAAAAAACCGGAAGAGCGAGGGGGTGGCCACCGCCTTGCTGTTGTCGCGCCCTCCTCCCGCCTCAGCGTGGGTGAGTGGGCGCAGACAGGTGGGCCCCATGCCACGGTGACATGGTCTAAACGCATTTTACAGTATTTATATCTAGTTCTATCAAATATCAAATTCTAACAATTTTTCTAAATGATTTCAATAAACCGTCCGTTTCTCTCAAACGTATAAATTTTCTTTCTGATTTTTATAATATTGTTTTAAAAACAGAAACTAAGATTATAGCAATATCGTCGTGGTTTGATTTGTTTTTAGAAAAAAGTTAGAGTTAAGATTGTTTATATATATATATATAATATAGAATTGAAACTCTCTTAAAGTTACTCTAAGCCACGAGACGATAACACAAAAAAAATCATGCTAATGTTAGGATAGACGAATCATCAAGTTAGAGTTAATGTTGTTTATATAGAATATATGTAATTGAAACTCTTTTAAAGTTACTCTAAGCTAAGAGACGATAACACGAAAAAGTTATGTTAATGTTAGTATGGACTAATCATCAAGTTAGAGTTAAAATTGTTTATATAGAGTATATGTAATTGAAACTCTCTTAAAGTTGCTCTAATTTACGTAAAGTTGCTCTAATTTACGAGACCATGAAAATTCATGTTAATGTTAGGATTGGTGAATCATCGTGTTAGAGTTAAGATTGTTTATATAGAATATATGGAACTGAAAGTCTCTAAATCGCTCTAGCGCTCGCGGCCTCTCACTGCACACCATTTACGTGCGGGAGACTGGGAGAGCTCATGCTTCGTTAAGTTCGTTTGGCTCTTGGCCTCCACGACCGCGATAATGGGGACGCAGCCGCCGTCATCATCCTCCTCCCTCCGCGAGCTGCTGGAGCAGGAGCGCGTAGAGCTGCACGCGCCGGCGGTGCCGCGGCGGGCGCGGTCGGGAAGGCACGCGTCGCCGCCTCGTAACGCGCCGCCCGGCGAGGGAGGTGGCGGCGGCGGAGACGATGGAGGCGGCGCGGTGGGCACGGTGGTGGCGATGCTGTCAGGTTACGTGGGGCGGTTCATGAAGGAC
Organism: Zizania latifolia; assembly: GCA_000418225.1. Taxonomy (NCBI): domain Eukaryota; kingdom Viridiplantae; phylum Streptophyta; class Magnoliopsida; order Poales; family Poaceae; genus Zizania; species Zizania latifolia. The sequence continues at coordinate 14,506 of KE371377.1, forward strand.
GAGGGGTTC
>KE371378.1:0-11868 GCA_000418225.1 Zizania latifolia
CTAGCACGCTGGACGCACAACGCCCTCCGTAGCGCGGCGGCCGCACCTCGCCGTCCCCAAGGCGCTGCTCACACCCCGCCCTCCCCAGCGCGCAAATCTCTATCCCTTCCCCAGCGCGCCGCCCCTTGTTCCTTCGCAGTTCCCCCAGCGCGTCACCCCTACCTGCAGTCTGCAGCAAGGAGAAGCAGAACAAGGTATTGCTTTTGATCTGCAAATGCTTTCTGCTGTAGTTAAAGCGAAGCAAAAACCCTAGCGGCAAACTGTAGTTAAAGCAGAATAAGGTATTTGCGTCTGCTTACCTTATTCTGCTACAAGGTATTTTTGGTGAATCACCGATCAGTCCACCTAAGAGGGTACCCGAGGTGGTGATTAGATGTGTGTAAGGGAAACACAACGCCTTCGAACCTGATGGTGAAAGTAGCCTAGAGGGGGGTGAATAGGCTATCTAAAAATTTCTTGCGGAAAATGATCAGTTTGAAAAATTCCAGGACCGGAAGTTCCGGGTGTAACCGGAAGTTCCGGGTCGCCGGAGGTTTGCGGAACTTCTGGGGACCGGAACTTCCGACTGTAATCGAAAGTTCCGGGAAGACCAGAAATCAAACAGAAATTAAATTTAATCTAGGTAACAAAGTAATGAATACGAGTAAGAGCAATGTTGTTAGCTATAACTTTTACACAGTAATATGTTCTACAACTTAACTAGCAAGTAGATCGAGCAATATGAAGATATGAGCTAGCAAGAACACGAAGAACACAATGAACACGAGTGAATATTTCCCGGAGTTCGGATCCACCGATCTTACGTCTCCGTTGAGGGGCCCCAAAAGGCCGGGTCTCTTTGAACCATTTTCCTCACCAAGCCTTAACTGAAGTTAAGCTTGGATTTCCACTAGTTACCTTGTCGAAGCCAAGGTAGAGCTTGTACAAACTTCTCCAGGCACACCACAATCTCCTTGTGTGCTAACGGATTTGACGCCTAGACGTCTAGGAGGTAGCACCTCCAAGAGTAACAAATGCGTTGAAAGGCTTGTAGGCTTAAATCTTTGTGCTCAAGATTTATCAAGAAAATCAACGAACTCAACCACCCAAAATCTTCTCAAAAGATGGAGCAAGGAGTTTGCTAGAAGATTTATTTTGCACTCTCAAACCAAATCTCAAAGATTTGCTCTAGATCTAGCTTTGAAAGAGAGAGAGAGAGTGTAGGGTTTTAGCTCTAGGGTTCTTGGAGTTCTTCAGGTGAGAGAGAGCTGTTTGAAATGGGGTGAGGGGGTATTTATACCCCGCACACAGAAAATGGTCGTTTGAAGACATTTTGCGACTGTTCATTCGGAAGTTCCGGTACTAGCCGGAAGTTCCGGGATGAAAAAAATTCAAACAGAACAGTAATTTCGGAAGTTCTGGGCCAAAAATAAATCCAATACAGAAGGTTCATTTCGGAAGTTTCGGGCTTAACTGGAAGTTTCGGGCCAAATAAAAATCAGATACAGAAGGTTCATTTCAGAAGTTCTGGGCTTTACCGAAAGTTCTGGGCCAAATGAAAATCGGATAGAGAAGGTTCATTTCGAAAGTTCCGGGCTTAACCGAAAGTTCCGGGCCAAATAAAAATCCGATACAGAAGGTTCATTTCGGAAGTTCCGGGATTAACCGGAAGTTCCGGGCGAACTAAAAATCCGATACAAAAGGTTCATTTCGAAAGTTCTAGGCCAATCAAAAAATTCAGAAATTAGTTTGAACCAATTCAAAAAGCTTTCAAAAAGATTTGTCTTTGAGCACAAAGCTTCGGAACAACTTTCAACGTATCCCTCTTTATAGAACGGCGGTCATAGACTCAATTTCAAAAGTAATTCAACATTTTGCACCTTTGAGCCTATTTTAGACTAATCGGAGCCTTTCTCCAAAATTGTTTCAATTATAACGCCGTTTTTCGTGACTTCTCTGCATACAACTCATTAATGCGATTAGTAGCTTTTGATCATCATTGTCATTAATACACCAAAATTAATTATGGGCCTAGATGCACCAAGATGTACTTTCAGATGGTCGACTCTAGAACACAAGAGCCAATGTTTATACTGGTTCAGACCTCCTGGAAGATAATAGCCCTACGTCTAGTATTTTTGTGTGTACTATGATGGTGGATCTTATAATATGACGCAATCAAGCTATGGAGGCTTGGGACGTCGAAAGCAAAAAAATATGCTAAAAAGCTTATCTTTTAGGGGGGTTCTTGCCTCCTTTATATACTCATGAGGTGAGCCCAACAACCCAAGACTCTATCCCGAGTCAATCTATGATTACCTATCGAATTCGAGTGTTAAATCCCTAATTACAAGAACTCTGATATAAATAAATCTCTTGATATCATAACCGGAGCTTAACTACCTGATAAGGACTTAACTTTCCTTATCAGAATCAAACCCCTGTTTATGGGCCATACCGGACGGTTAATACTGGTCTTGATCTGCCTTTGGTCCGGTCTGATAAGCCTAACTATGGGGTACCTGGGGGTCACATCCCCGACAGGTATTGCTCAGGCTTTCAAAACCAACATGTAGGTGTTCCTGTAAGTATGGTGAATGAAAAATTAAAGATTCTTGATTAAAAAACTAGTTAAAGAAAGGGACCTTCATCTTCTTTGTTGAAGTTGTGAACACACTCTTTGCATTTTTTAATTCATTTCCATTTCAGTATTAGCAATAGAGTCTTCATGTAGAGTCTCTAAATTAAGACAACACAAAGAAAAAAATGTTGACAATATAAGTTGTATAAATTTGCTGTTAGCATTGTACTTCTATTTCAACAATGGAAGTGCTTCAAGGTAGTCTTAGATCATCATAGGGAATTTTTGAGAATAAAGTCAATACACTACTTGTATTTCCTTTGCGTTCCCAAGGTGTGATTTACCTTTTACTCCAGGCACACATGAACAAAGCTGAATACAGTTTGCAGCCTACAATTGTGTGAAAAGTTGCTTTTATTGAGAAAATTATGACATATTCCTGACGGTTCTGCATAAAAAATAGTCACATTGCCAAAAGATCTTTTCCCACATCAACTCAGAAGAACAACGGGACATATGGAAGTGCATTTTTTGAACATGTTTTTTGAGCAGAACATGTGTACTTTGGCTTGTTATCTTGTTGGATTGCGAATCAGAACCATGTCAAACTCAGATAGTTGTGTGTACTTTGGCAGTGCTGTTTGTGTTGGGGCTCATAGCAGGTGTCTTGATTGTTGGTGTTGTTCACAATACAATTCTGCTGATAGTTGTTGTGGTGCTATTTGGTTTTGTTGCTGCACTTTTCATATATGTTTAGTTGGTTTGCACCTAGAATGCATAAGCTAGAATTGTTTGATGAAAGGCTTTCTGTAACTTTTGGCACGTGAGCTGTGAATTTTTCTACTTTTCTAACAGCAGTCTTACCTGTCTTAGGCCTATCGATGGGAATAACATTGATGATCTCATTTGTGTACTCAAGGAGGTTGCAACTCTAGATTCAACTGGCCCAGTACTTGTGCATGTAATCACTGAGAATGAAATTGCTTATTGGTCATGGAAGTTTAGTCTTGTATCAACTGAGCAATCATTGAGTCTTGCTTTTGTCCATTTCAATAGCCTAGAAGGCATTGAAATGCTCTATTCTCACCTTGAAGTTCCTCATATAGATGTCCGGATTCTGATGTTGGCATGGTATATCTTTGTTTTGTAGAGTTAGATAAAATGTTGATCAGTTTGATTGAAATATCTAATAAAAGCCTTAATGTCTTGTATCAGGAAAATGGGGTGTGAAAAGCAAGGTTATTTTACTTTGGTATGCATTGTTTCTACACTGTTCTAGTTGTGGTCCAATTTCAATCAGTGTAGTATCATGTCGTCCTTTTGAGTTGATTGACAATACTCTGTTGTCAGGATGAATGGCGATCAGGAAATTGAAGAAAGCTTTTCCAGAATTGATCCAAGAAGTGAGTTTTTGTTCTGTTCAAATTTATAATGGATATTGAAATGTATTTGAAAGGTGCTATATTCTGTTACCCATAGTTAGTCCTATGTAAAGAGAGTTTTGTGGGATAGAATGTCACACATCTTGTGCATGCATCACCAGACATTGCCAACTTGTGATTGGAACAAAATATTGATGTCGTTAAGTGATGATAAGTTATGTTATGTTGTAACTGAATTATCTTCGTTCAAATCCAGGTTACAAGGCCATCAAATTTCTAAGATTTCTATCCTTATGCATTTCGTTATTGCTTAACAGGTATTATTACTTGATATATTACTGCACACTTTACTGAGTTTTATTTATACAAAACTTATCTCGGTTATGTTTGCTCAGAGGATAAGAGCATTTCGTTGCTTGTGAGCAGCTGAATCTAGTATTAGGCTTGCAGTTTCGCCCACAGATTGACAAACTTATTAATTACCTCAAGGTAATGATTGATTATACTTTTGGTTGATTGGGTCCTTTCTTCTGTGGATGTATGTTTGGTTAACAGCTTACATTTGCTGAAACTATGTGTTCCGGTACCAAAATGAGTACAAGGTGATAAACATGGACCAATGGATGAGATTTCTTCGATTCTGCAGTGAGGTCATGTTTCAAACAATTTCCCTATTTTATGTACCAAATGTAAACATATTTCTTTTTCATCATTGTTGACACTGTGCAATCCTTTTTTAATGCAGATAAACTTTCCATCACTTGACAATTATGATTCAGACCTTGCTTGGCCTTTGATTTTGGACAGTTTTGTTGAATGACTACGGGAAAATAAAAGTTAGCTCTCTTTTAAGCCAGAGGTGGTGAAGATGTGATCTGAAATGTAATATTCATGAATCCCTTTCTCTGCTTGGCGTGCGGACCTTTCTCTGCTTAGCGTGCAGATTGAAGCTGCAAGCACGCGCCGACCTGCTGTAGATCCACACATCAATTGCAGAAGCACTGGAATGATGGTTTCTTTTTTCCTACTAGGGGTGTTGATCGGCAATGCCGTGTAGGCGCATGGCGTGCGGCTGGTCGCCACAGATGCGGCACGAGCGGATCTAGTGATAATACTTTCCTGCGCTGGTGAAATAGCCGCTCAGTAATTGACTGATTTAAATATAGGAAATGCAGATATAGAGAAATTGTTGTGTATAAATTAATTTTTAGGGATCAATTCTATTTAAAACAATCCTTATATAAGATTTAGGGAACAAAAAATAAAGATTCTCTCGGAGATGCACTGCGTAACAGCACAAAAAATGTGATGGTACATATTTCTTCCCAGTTCGTCATGTCACACAAACAAGTTAATTCATGCGTATCGCTTTCAACTTTCATTTTGGATGTTACACGAAGTCATTTTTTAGTAATACTTGTTTTTGACAGCCCTGCTTTACGCTACAAAAAGGCCAAGGAAAGCTGATTGAATACCTTGAACAAGATTAAGAACAATCCCCAAACTGTTCAAACTATATAGCTGCTGCATGATTGCATCTATCAGCTGTAGTTTTCATATGTACTTGCTGTGCCTAAGGTAAATTCAGGCATAGCCCTTCTTCCAATCTTCAGGGAGGCGCCATTTCCTGTGCCAATAAATGGACACCCTCGACCACAATGGGAATCCAAAACTGTAGTCCATCGGTTCATCTGCCAATCCCCCAATGAACAGAGGTAACCAAACATACCGAGAATCTCTCAAGTTCGATGGATTCCACCTGTCTGCCATGAAGATGAATGTACCAGGCAAGCCAGGGAGGGGAAGCACAAATGTGCTTTGAGATAAGAATGTTGTCAAACGGAAAAACCTGTTGCCTCCAACGCATGGGTTGCCCAATGTTTCCCATGGACCCATGATCGAGTCTGCAGCATGTGCTAATGCTCTGTTAGGAGCCCAACCTGAGCAACCGGAGGTGATCATGTAGTAGGTTCCTTGAAGCTTGAAGACAGCCGGAGCTTCTCTGTGCCGTCTTATTAATATTCTCCTCATAGCTGCCGTGATATTAAGATAATCCTTTGTCAACGAACTGACATGGAGCTCAGTATTGTCATGAGAAGAGTAGAAGAGGTAAGCCACTCCATCATCATCTTTGAAGATTGTCATGTCTCTACTTTCAAATCCATGTGGGCGAAAGCTATAGAGGTAGGAGAAAGGCCCGGTGGGAGAGTTGCTGACAGCCACACCAACAGATGCTTTGGTGTAGTTTGTGTCATCAATATGCATCCACATAACATATTGCCCAGTACGATCATTATATATCACCTTAGGTCTCTCGAGCACCTTAGATTTATGAAGGTCATGAGTGACATTAGTAGGCTCTCCAGGAAGCACAATTCCTTCATTAGTCCACGACCACAGGTCCTTCGATGAGTAGCAGTTTACCCCAATAATGTCAACCTGGCAAATTGTAAAGAAAACCACTTATAAGTATATACCTACTAAACAGTAAGCACCAAGCAACAGACTTATCTCAGAGCTGTTGTTGTAATGTTTTTACATAGGAACAAAACACTCACAAACCAAGGCAGATATTATATTAGAATTTATACTAACCCGATGTGCCCCCTTGGGGTAAGCTTGGTAGGTTGGACCATCTTTGTTTTCTCCATACCAATAATATTTCGCAGTGATGTGATCATACATAACACCACCTCCGTGGGCTTGAATGGTATGCCCATCAGTGTCCAGCCATACCCTACCAGGATAAAAGTACATGCTACCATTTCCACCTTTTGTTGGGCTCACTGCAGTTCTTTCATCAGGAAAGAACAAGGCATGTATTTCTGATGACTCCTCCAGATACTGATCAATAACCTTTAGAGGCCTGCGCGGCCCCCGCCGTTTCAATGCACGAGGATTAACCTTGTGAGGAGGTGGCAAGCGGAAATGCTCCTCCTCAATCTCTTCTAACTCTGTGGTGGCAGATGGATGGCTGAAATAAATACGAGTCTGCCTAGTGTCAGCTTGATGGACAATGGAAAAGAAGCAAACAATGAGGGCAACTCCCACCAAGCTCCATATAATAAAAGACAAGGAAGATTGGCATCCTGCATCAAAGTTGAGACCAGATGATTTTCGTTGTTTGTTCCTCATCTTCGTTCTCCCCTTACTAATCTTCATAAGAAAGCTGCAGTAATAATCCGCTATGGTTTTAATCCATACGAAAACAGAACTAACCATACAAGGTGATTCAAATAAATAAAAGTAAAAACAAAGTAATATTTACATATTGGGAGTAAAAATTATGAGAACAGTTTGGAACAAGAGAGCAAGGGAGCCTCCCAAGAAGTTTAGAACAACATGAACCAACTTATTCAGCTAGTCAGCCAGTATTTCTATAACAGTAAATCAAATATTGCACAATTAGTGAAGTAGTGCATGATTATATAATCTTATATAACACAAAACAAAACATGAACTCAAGAATCAAGTTAGTGAATGGATTCTTAAGAAACCAATTTATGTCAGTTGGTCATTCGCTGGTTACCCCTTGAAACAGAAGGTTACTCATGGTATTACTATTTTGATGGTTGTTGCACATTTTCTAGTATATAACTACAAGTTTATTCCTGTCAAAATGGCTGTGAGAGTGCAATGTGTTACTTTCTCCACTTTGCTTAGCAAATTTCAGCAGCTTAGGTAGCTAATTGCTAGATTTATTAAGCATCATGCAATTAAAGTTCAGGAACTTCTGCAAGGTAATGTTGTGGACGGATTAAACTTTGTTTGATACAACATAATTAAAGTGTGAGATGGAAGAAAGAAAAACAAATATGTTCAACTCACAAATGTGCTAAATTTAAACACTCCACTGGTGTCGGTAGTTTTATTACCTGACATTGGCATTGAAATATGCTGTTTGATGCAATAATCAACTCAGAACCAACCTAAGTAATCAGTCCTCATCAATCGTTTGTTTGGTAAGTTCAATTTTCAGCATGCTATAGCAAAGCAATTAACCAACCACGGAGCTATCAGAACAGCACTCTCAAACAGGGTAACTGAACTAGTGAACTTTGCTACTAATCATTGCAAGCTTGTAACTGTTGGTTCCAAAAAGGAAGTTTGTAACTGAAACAGAGTCACCATGAACTAGTTTCCTACAGCAGGGAGTGATAACTACCCCCACATAAAGTGAGCTAAGGATAAAGCAAAGAGAAACCTAATGGAGCACAAGCACGGGGACAAGAGCTCACCAAACAAGCGAATCATCTGGAATCCCGCCGAGTTCCTAGCGCAGCATGATTCATGCGTGCCACCGGCTACCTTCAGACACAGCAGCGAACGAGGCGGCATCAATGAAGCGCAGTACTTGCGGCCATTCAACTGGAGTGAACTGCGTTCGATTTCCAAACTACAACAGCGGACCCAATTGCTCAAACACCTCCCCTTCCCCCTTCCCCTGATCCCTAGTTCCTACACGCGCATCGGGAGTATCGAAGCTCGGCTAGGGGCTTTTACCTGAGCTGCGCAGCGGCGGCCGCCGGGAGAGCTTCGGATCTGTGCAAGGCGCGCGACGGCGGAAGGACGCGTGCCGTGGAGACGAAGGGCGGGTTGACCCACCCGGGGTTTCCCGAAGCAGGTGGGTGGATGGTGTCGTGGTGAGGTCACGGCTACGGCTGCCGCGTTGCCGTATTGGGAGGAGTCCAAGCGAAGGGAGACGATGTGGTAGCGGCAGGTGGGGAAGGCCTAATGGATGATGACGAAAAAAATTAAAAAATTGATAATTTGCCCGTCGAGAAATGATTTTATTTTTTTTCATCCTAATTTAGATATAAATGATTTTATTTATAATTATTTATAGTGACATCATAATTAAATGAATCACGTTTAAGAATGACAAATTATCAATATTCTTAAAAAAAAAGTGGGGCGAGGCTTCTGGGTGCCGTGTGCTGAATAAAAGTTCAGGTGGAAACCTGAACATTAATTCCAACAAAATCCATCATTCATCGACCACAATAAGATTGAATGGATGCCCACATCATTCATCGGTCAATTCTCATCAAATCTAATCAAAACACAAAATTCGTGTGAACCATTTCACATCCATCTCGGTAGATCGATGCTAGTAGAATTTTCCGCAAGATACAATGGGATTTTTGTTTAACTCAGGTACCCAAGTAAAAAATAAATTACTATACTTAAATGCAGAGATATGATGCATGCTACTATGGAATTGGAGCGTAATAGGCGTGCGGCGGCCAGTGCAAGCGAAGCTCCATCTTGTACGTCAGCGTCGATCTCTCCGAGCTCACCGGCGACGACCGGACGTAGCCCACGGCATACGCGAAGTCGCCAGTGCCGCCAGAGACCGGGTAGACGGACGGCCTGCTGCTGTTGTGCGTGCCCCCGAGGATGGACACGGAGCCCCGGTAGCCGCGGTGGTGGACCGTGATCTTTGTCAGCGACAGGCCCCTCCTGCCCTCGTCGTCGTCGAAGCTGGTCGAGATGGAACTCCCCTCCGCCACGCCGGCCACCCGGGACGAACTGTCCGCGCGCACCGTCAGGTTGTCGCGGAAGACGTAGATGCTGCCGAAGGGCCGCCTGTCGGCGGCGGGCTCTTGGCTGACGCCCGCGGCGTCGACGCCGTCGACGACGAGGTAGCCGGTCTTGTTCGCGGTCTCCTGCTGGTACAGGGTGAAGCTGACCGTCTTGTCGTGGACGTCTTTGCTTATCTTACTACGTGACGACGTCGACGACGCTGTCGCCGCCGGAAGATTGAATTGGGGATGCAGCAACTGGTGCGCAGTGGAGATCACTACCAGGCACAGCACCAAGCTCGTAGTCTTGGTGTTGGTGGCTTCCATGGCTAGCTAGCTACCTGCTTGAATTCTTGCTGTTCACTACCTGATAGTTGAAAGTTAGAGAGAGAGAGACAGATGATGGCCATCATTTTCTCAGCCAAGATTTGTGACAACTGATAACGCTTAAGTACGAGGTTGGTCGTGTTGCTTAATCGGTGACGGTTTAGTTCTGTTTTCATTCGTATGCTTGTTATCTAGGCCGGTCATTTGGCCCAATACAAAATACTACAGATGAAATTGAAAACAAGCCAGTTTTGCCATGGCCCGTCAGTTTTCCTGACCAGTCAGGGCCTATTTGATTTGGGAGCCTAATGTTGGTATTGGGCCGGAATGAGATGATCAACTAACAAGTCTGGTAAATGGATCTTGTCCGTTTTCCCGAGGAGCATCAAACAAGCGTTAGATAAATGCATCCAAATGATAAGTTTCTCATACACCGTCAAAGTAGCAACCCATTTTGTATTTTTATTGAACCAAATACCTAGCATGGTTTATTGAAACTATAATTATCATACTTCAAGAAACTGAAATGTACTCGTATTACTGTTCGTGAGAACATTCGGTACATGTGCAGTGCAGGGAGCATTCGTTGGCTACTTTGAAGTTGGAGCATGATGGGCGTATGGTGGCCAGAACAAGTGAAATTCCACTTTGATCGTCAGCGTCGATCCCCGGAAGTCCACCGGCGACGTCCGCACGTAGCCGACGGCGTACGCGAAGTCGCCGGTGCCGCCGACCACCGGGCAGTCAGACGGCCGGGTGTTGTGCGTGCCCCCGAGGACGGACAGGGAGCCCCGGTGGCCGCGGTGGTTGACCGTGATCTTGCCCATGGACAGGCTGCTCAGCCCGTCGAAGCTGGTGGTGATGGAGCCCCCCTCCACCACGCCGGCCACCCGGGAGGACCTGTCGGCGCGCACCGTCAGGTCGTCGCGGAAGACGTAGACGGTGCCGAAGGGCGTGGTGGTCTGGCTGGCGGCCGCGCCGGCGACGCCGTCGACGACCATGTAGCTGGTCTTGTTGACGGTCTCCTGCTGGTACAGATTGAACCTGAGCGTCTTACCGTGCCCCTCTTTGCTCCTGTCGCTCTGTGACGACGACGACGCTGCAGCGGCATAAAGAAACTGACACGGCAGCTGCTGCACAAAGCAGATCATCGTCAGACACAGCACCAAGCTCACAGTTTTGCTGCCAGCAACAGCCATGGTGATCGGCTGCAGATGTGAGATCTGCAAACTGCTGCTTGACTGAACAAGTATTAGAGATCGATGGATTATATAGCTGAGCAAGGATGGACTAGCAGCTAGCAAGTGAGAAAAGGTAGCAGCTGTGTTCACGGAAATTTGTTGGATGGAGAAAGACATTCTTGACCTTGAACATCCGGGTCTCCATCCAAGTCAGATCCGATTGTTCTAGAGATTGTTACAGGTCACTAGATGCCGTTGTTCTTCTGTAAAAGCTCGTGACCAAACCCCTGGTTGTGTATGAGGTAGGTTGGCTTTGCTAAGGCGACGGTCTTCCTCAGCCAAGAGTGTTAGTGGAAACCCGCCTTGTTTAGTTGTTAGACGCCTTCAACGAAGCACGCCTTCCTACGTCACTGCTTACACCTCCGATGCGCCGGCTACCAAACCCCAAGTCCAAAAGAGAGGAGATGTGGGATTACTGGTGAGCTATTAGAATTAGACCGTTTACCAACCAAACGGCAAAAACGCATCCAATACTCTGCAATTCTCTCCACCATCCAGACTACCAACCAGCTTCTCCTCGCCAGTCGCCACGCACACGAATCGTCCCAGGAACGACGCCGCGGCGCACGGCAGCATATTAAAGGGGGAGGGGAAGGTCAAGGATGGGGCAGAGGCAAGGCAAGCCCAACCCGACCGCGGGATACGCGCGCGACGCCACCGCGCCGACGCCGACGGGGCGAGAGCAGCAGCAGCAGCAGCAGGGGAGCGACCTCGGAACCGAGGGGAGGGGGAGGGGGCGCGGGCCGGGCGCGGCGGCCATGGACACCTTCTTCCTGTCGCACGGCTCGCCCATGCTCGCCATCGACGACACCATCCCGGCGCGGCACTTCTTC
>KE371379.1:26613-39013 GCA_000418225.1 Zizania latifolia
GAGCCGCATCCGTGTTGCCGTGCCCCGCGCCCCGTGCTCTGCTGCCGCAGCCTCGCCTCGTGCCACCGCCGCGTGTCACGCTCCGCTGCCGTCGCCTAGCCCCGAACCGCCTCCGCGCGTCGCGTTCCACCGCGGCTCACTTTCGTCTCCTCTCCCTGCTTCTGCAGCTAGTGTCTCGGTGCCAGATCGGAGCGCGTGCGGGAGGTTGTGACGGCAACGGGAGAAACCACACGAGGGGAGGGAGAGAGGAGGGGAGCCGACGGTTGCTGCGTGGGGCGGCGCTGCGTGGGGAGGAGGCAGTTGCGCGCTGCGCGCGTGGGGAGGGGAGCTGCGCGCTGGGCGATCGAGAGCTAGGGTTGCATGCGCGGAATGGGCCGATGAAATGGGCTGACGCGCTGCGCGCGCGGGGAGGGGAACTGCGCGCTACGCGCGTGGGGAGGCTATCGGCAGACAGACGAAACTCTCATGTTATATCTAGAGAGATATTTCAACTACCCTATATTTATAACGGGACACCATAAAATACGTCATTGGCTAATTGATGCTTAAGGTGGTAGTGGACACCATGCCGTATATCTAAAAAGTAACACAAAATAGATAAAAAGTAACACTGAGACGTTCAGACTAGTCTTAATATCTAAAAAGTAACATAAAATAGATAAAAAATAACACGGAATGTCAAAACAGTAACACGGAATAGATAAAAAGTAACACGAAATAGATAAAAAGTAACACTGGGATGTTCGGATCAGTCTCAATGTCTAAAAAGTAACACAGAATGGATAAAAAGTAACATAGAAATCTAAAAAGTAACACAAAATGAATAAAAATTAACACTGGGATGTTCGAATCAGTCTCAATGTCTAAAAAGTAACACAATGGATAAAAAATATCGCTGGAGATAGTGCGAGGAGAGAGAAACGCCAACACTTTAGCATTTCTCTCTCCAATATGAATAGCCATCTATTTTTGGTTGGTGGGATAGCTTGCCTACTGGAGAATAATTTTTGGGTGTGAACAACTATTTTGAGGATAGAGGGTGAGATAGAAGCCCTGCTGGAGATGCTCTTAGGTATGTAAACTGCACATATTAGACCTTTCTCAACTTTGTCGCAACTCGCAACACGACAAGTCAGTAATAAAAAATTTAATCATATATCCTCTATTTAGGTAGAAATTGAGTATTTAACCTTCTGGTCTACATGTCATTGACCTAAAATGATCCTACATATCAGTAAGATATGTATGATAAATTCTCAATTTCTTATCTAAAGGAAGTGTATATGATCTAATCTCCCATCAGTAATAGAGGAGTAAGTATCGACTGTATTACTGACTTGTGTGATGACTCAACATTTTATCTTGTGGAGGAAAGAGTACTGGCGTAGCTTGATGGTGATGTTGGGCGCAACGATCGATTATGGTACATTGACATCAGTGCCACTAATCACATTACAAACTCTAGTAACATTTTCTCTAAGATGACACCGACATCCGGGGAAAGGTAAAATTCAGAGATATCTCACTAGTGGAGATTGAAGGACGAGGATCGATATTGTTCGCATGCAAGAATGGTGAGCACCACACCCTCACAGGGGTGTACTTTATTTCTCAGCTCACCTCTAACATCATCAACGGCGGACAACTTGATGAGAACGACTGTGAGGTGTTGAATCAAGATGCTATCATGAGGATTCATAATCAACAAAAGTGGTTGCTCATCAAGGTAAACCACTTACCACGTTGCCTATATACCCTATGTTTGATGTCGTATAGTTGGTGTGTCTCTCGATGCATAGTTCGAGGAAAGCTTGGTGATGGCATGCACATTTTGGTCACCTGAACTTCTAGGCACTATAGAAGTTGTCTCATCATGACATAGTACACAGACTTCCACCACCAAACCATGTGAAATAGGTCGTCACATGCGCCTCACTAGAAAACAAAGCCATACTTCTTTTTTGGTGCACGCCGACTACCACATAAGTGAAGTACTTGAGCTCATCCATGGGGATATCTATGGCCAATTATGCCCACTACACCGAGTGGCTACCGTTACTTTATGATGGTGGTTGATGACAAGAGTCGTTTTATGTGTCTAAGACTTCTCGTCAGCAAAGATCAAGCACTGAGAGCAATCATATATTTGGGTTATGAATATACCCAATACAACAACCAAGTTGATCTGTTAATACTGATCTCATTCTCTTAACATTTTGCAATGAATAAAAGAAAGCTAAGCTATGCACAACTCATGATGGTGAGTTCACCTTGATGGAATTTAGTGAGTATTACCCGAGCAAGGAGTGAGATGATAGTTAACTGCTCTCCACAACATAACGATGTTATAGAGAGGCGCTACCAGATGGCTGTGGTAATGGTCCAGAGTATGACTAAGGTGAAGAATTTGCCCGAAAAGTTTTGAGGGGAAATAGTGTGTACGTCTGTTTTTATCCTTAATCGGTCGCCAACTAAGAGTGTTGACGGCATGACACCATATTCAGTATAGAGTAGAAGAAAGTCAGTGGTAAACTACTTTTAAATATTCGACTAGCTCACGTGAAAGTCGTGAAGCCATACCTGAATAAGCTTGAAGACCGTAGTATTTTAATGGTGTTTGTCGGCTACAAAGCTTTCTTGAAGGCTTACTAGGTGTATAATCCGATCACCAATCATGTGCATGTGATAACAGATGTTATCTTCAATAAACAAACCTAGTGGGATTAGGGCTTGCAATAACCTAAACAAGATACACTGCTTGGCGATAACCATGGAATACTCCACTATTGTTGTGGAGGATCCTAACTCGGAGGTAGGGATGTCAATGGATACCCGATACCCATTTACCCATGAATAATTACTCTATTAGGGGATGGATATGAGAAAAAATTAGTGCCCGTGGGTATACAAATGGGAAAAAACTTATACCCGTCGGGTAAACAGGTACGTGTATGGGACAGTAGTACCCATACCCATTTACCCGTATACCCGACTATTTATAATAGACCAAAATTAAAAAGCCTATCAAAGCCCAATAGACAAAGAAACCCTAACCAGCTCCCATCAAAACCCTTTCCTGAGTCCTACCGCTAGCTCCCCTCCCTCCTCCTCCCACAGTCCCGCCTCCCTTCTTTTGTACTCCAGCAGCCGTGAGCCATCGCCTTCCTCCACAGTCCGCAGCCACCGCCACCTCCCTCCTCTCATCGCTAGCAGCCATCGCCTACTCCCTCCTCCCACCGCCGCCTCCCTCCTTCCTTCTCTCACCGCCTCCGGCCAACTCGACTTCTTCTGTCGCCGCCTCCCTCCTCCCTCCTCCTGCTGACGCCACTAGCCGCCTCTCTCCTCCCTGCTCCTTCAACTCATAGCCACCAGATCGCCACTGCTCCCTCCTCCCTGACACATCCCACGGCCATCGCCGCCCTCTTCTTGCCTCCTCTCTCCTCTTGCCGGTGGCCCGATCGCCTGATTATTGCTTTTTTTTCTCAGGTACGGAGACTCGACGGGTATCCATTATCCATACGGGTATGGGTATGGGGAAGAATTTATACCCATGAGCGGGGACGGGTACGGGTACGAGCTTCGTCAGTCGGGTATGAGTATGGGCAGAAGGTACCCGCAGGTATTTTACCTGTTGCCATCTCTACTCGGAGGCTCATGAAGTTGCACACTCAGCATCATCCATGGCACGTTTTGCTACAAAAACTATGGCCAAAATCTAGAGTGCGTCGTGCAAGTGTAAGATGTTGAATTTGCCACACCTCCAATAGATATAAGAGAGAACCTCAATATCGACCGCGATGATGATGCCCCCAATTTTATTTTCACACCCTTGATAATATTCTTGGACCGACGCCAGTTCCTGACTTGGCACAACGTGAGCTTATCACCCAACTTAGGGATCTACTACTCATCTCTGCAAAGAACCAACCTCCTTCTAAGAGGTTGGGTAGAGTCAACCTTAGAGACACACAATGATCGATGAGATAGAATCGATCGAATGAACTAGGCATGGGAGCTAATTGATCCCCTAGTTGATTGTTGCTTGATTGGTCTCAAATAGGTGTATAAGGTGAAGTGGATGAACATGGCAACATCATGCGGCACAAGGTGTGACTCATCACTAAAGGATGCATGCAATAACCAGGCATCAACCTCAAGAAAGTATTCACACCGATTGTTCGCATAGAGTCTATACGATTGCTACTCGTGAAAGCTACATTGAAGAATTAGGAGGTCCATCGGATGGATATAAAAATACATTTCTCAACAAAGAGCTATCTGAGTTAGTTTATCGTATTGGTCTTTAAAACTATTTTAAATTTAAATATTTTTAAAATAAATTTCCCTATAGTTTATTATAAATCATCCTATATTTATAACATTTTTTCAGATTTTTTTTAAAAGTCCAAAATCGGTCGACCTAATTCAACCGGTTATTACTAGCTGATTACTTCAATAACGTGAACCTGGGTTGACACAGGCTTCGGTGATGAGTGCCTTCAAATAGCCAAGTATAATATAATGTTAGATAATTAATCTTAGAGATTCACTTATTTACTTTTCACTTGTGACATGAAGAATGACGTGTGTTTGATATATTTCTTTAGGCACAATGCGTGTATATCCAACATCACAAGCGAAAGTAGCCGTGCTTGATTTTTCTTCTGGATCTAGTAGCAGAGGCATTGCAGTCACCTAAAGAATAAAAAAAATTGAATTCAACATATAATTAAGTTCAAAATCAATAATTGAATGATCGAAAATGTAGCAAATATGCACACAGCACCTCACAAAACGATCCCTGTCAATATCGTGCAAGTAGATTTCGACGACTAAAAAATTAAACTTTTTTTCAAAACAGTACAACACATGGTTTGATTTTGAACAAACATCGGGTAGGTAGCCACTCTGTTTGTGCATCTTCCTCCTTCCTTCTCGCTAGATGTATCTTGGACTAGATAATATTTTGTTTTTCTGTTTTTCTGTTTTTCTTTCGTGTAAATTTGAATATTTCTGTAAACTTTTATCGATTGTAATTTTATTTATGTCTAGATTAGAACAATTCATCATTTAACCTTTCGTTGAAAATGGATTATTAATGGATTGAATTTAATCGGGAATGGGCATTAGTATAAAAATCATAATGGCGGTCGGTTATAAACCATATATAAGTATCAGTTCTAAACCACACATAAGTTTGTAACCACACTCTAAAAGTGGCATTGATAGTCAAGTATTGTTTGTGCCGGTTCAAAAACTGGTACATATAAAAAGATATATGTGTCGATTTTTAATAAGAACCAGTATCTTTCCGTGAGATTCTGATTTTTAAATTTTATATGCGTAAAAAATATCATTTTTTTCATACCCTAGGAGACATCTAGACACAAGTCACACGATTTTTTTGCCTGAAAATCGCATACACGTGGTTATAAAATTTGAACCCACAACCCCACAACCTTTGTCTTTCGACGCAGTTTCTGATGGAATAGCCAAGGCTATTCTTTTGATTTTTTTTTTCTAAAAATTTGTAATATATATTTCACACTATAAATTACTTCAAATAAAAAATTATAAAATGTACAGTTATAATCTCATCGAGCTCTATAACTTTCATACGGAGCATATTTACATCTGACGTCGTTTAAAAAAATTCAAAATTTCATCCCGGTGTATATACTAGGTGCCGGTTTTTAATAAAACCAACACATTTAATAAAACCGACACTCATGAGATTCTTATAGGTGCCAGTTTTTTAAGAACTAGCATATATGAAAATATTATATGTGCTGGTTCAGACGTTTATAAGAATACTATATGTACAATTTTTTATTAAATAACAACACATATAGTATATGCGCTAGTTTTTAATATAACCCATACATATATTTATTTATTTATATATATTTATACCAATTTAAATGAACCGGTACTAGTATGAGCAGCGACGAGGGGTCAAATTTACGTCCGATGAAAACGTGAACAATTCGTGCTTTTCAGTATGATTGGACAAGCGGATTACTAGTCCTACTTCCAACAAAATCAAGCGTACTGTACATAACACATGGTTTGAAATTTGAACGACTAAACACCAGGTTGTGACACTTTTTTGGTAACACATGGTTTGAACTTTGACATAACAAGTCTCCATCCATACGTCAGTTGGAGAAGTCACTTACATGTGATAGATACTTTTTTGACAGGTATATTTAATTACACGTGGTACGTGTCTGGACACCCACTTGTTAGGGATGGAGTGGCTCGTGGTTTCTTCGTACATACGACAATTATAGATCTTTATCCCAAGAGCTTCTCCTATATAATCTATATTTATTTTATATATATTTAGTAATTTACTAGGTAACATATATTTACATTTTTGCTGCTCCCTCCGTTCCATAATATTGAGACATAGGATCAGATTTAACACAACATAGTATAACGAATCTTTATATTATATTGTGTTAAATTCGATTCTAAATTACAATATTATAGAATAGGTAGAGTAATTTATGATAAATTAATAAATATTAAATTATAAAGATGGTACAAATGAGCTAGGTTGTTATGAACGAGCAAGCTCACAAGCCTCTCCGAGTCCATTAGCGCTTTAACAAACTAAGGGAGTCAACAGTAACAAGCTCGAGCGAAATAGAGAAGGTGTGAAATTGAACTGAAAGTTACTGACTTTTCTGTTGGCTGCGAGAAATTTATTATAGTAAGCTGAAATAATGCATACATGATCATATTGACAGCTGAATCTTTTTAAATGCTTGTACGCTGTCAACTTCATAAATAACTGCAGTCTTACAATGATTGTTTGATTGGAGTTAGCGATTAAAAATAGAAGTAAAGATAAATCCAGGATGACTTAACATAAGCTTTTTTTACTCTACATATCTATCTATGTATCATCCTATACATATATTTTCTATTTCCACATTTATAAAACATATTTTGATTTTAAAAAGCCTTGAGTTTAAAATTTCACCATAAATTTCTCACAAAATATTTTTTATTAGGTACAAGACCAATATATTTATGAAAGTATTCTAAAGCATGAATATATATATATTCTACCCTACTATATAATTGGCGAGTTGAGAGAGTGGACACATCACCCCTCTGGTAAATCTCAGCCCTTCATCTTTAATCATCTACTATCTAGAAAATCTCAGCTCTTTATCTTTACTCTATTAAAAATAAAAATATTAAATCTCAGTCATTCCTTTCAGCGTCTCAGCAAAATTATAGGAGATTATATCGATCTCCTTCCTCCCACATATTTCCATAATAACCAGTCAAGACTTTCCAGATTATCTAGATTATTCCTTTTATAAGATGTATATCTTTTCGTATAATAACTTTATATTTAAAGAACTTTCTTAGTGGATGGATATCTTTTCGTATAATAATCTTTCATTTAAAGGAATTTTCTTAGTGGATGTATATCATTTCGATTAAAGACCTTCCATGTAAAGAATTTTTCTTAGTGAGCTGATATATTTCCCTATAATGACTTTCCTCATATTGAAATATTTCCTTTTCGGTTTAATCTCTTTCCATCTAATGTGAGCGTCATGATTAGAAGGTGTTTTCTTTCTATATGGATAAGTTCTCGATTTTCACAGTATACACTATAAAAGGGGAGACCCGACCCAAGCAGAACACACCCCTTCTTCCTGCTCGGCAGTCCTACTCCCAAAATTATCCCGATCATTAGTTTCGCTGGAGGAACTTCGAAGGGCTATCCAAGGGTAGTATAGAAGGCATCCGGAGGGTCGATGCCATCTACCAATTACTAGGAGATCTACACCAAACAAACAGAGAAGAACAATTACACTTTTCTCATGGTTTCTACATTCCGGTTAGTTTAATGTCTTATTCCGCATAAAGACTAATCATGAATAAGCTAAGAAATAAGCTAAAGTTTATGATTTTCTAACAGATTGATCTTCTCTCGATCCCTCCTGTCATATCACCACCGTCGTCCACTCTCCCTCCCTCACGCTGCTCCCTGTCCAGCGCAAGGTCGCCGCCCGTGCAGACTGCAGACGCCAAATCATGCAGCCTGATGGCTTGGACTGCAAGCAAATGTTTTTCTTATGTTTTTATTTGATTGTTTGAGGATATGACAGTTTGATTTGCACTTATAATTGTTTTTTGATGCTGCTACAATCTTTCTAACTACTAAATTAAAGTTCTAAAGAATTCAACTCCTAACTAATAATATAATTATTTTTGATTTTCACCGGTGCGTAGCACGGGTACAATACTAGTATATATATATATAATCGTGTAATTTCACCAAATATATGTATGAGTTAACTAATTGTTGGTTAAAACCAATCCTCAAAATTGTCTTTTAAGAATCACAGCACGCATTATATATAAAAATGAACAGATGGAATACTAATTAGGTATTACTTAAAAGTTCTCACTTTAATATAAGCAAAAATGAAAAAAAATCAGTCGCGAATCAGTAAGGTTGCAAGTAATTTATAACTTTTATACGTGTCCGAGTTTATCAACGTGTTTGCCGGTCTTATCAGTGTTAGTTGTGATAACAATCAATAGTAATAGTACGTCGGTTCAAACTAAAATCAAAAAATTTAATGTCTTTAAATTTAAAAAATTAAACCGATAGATAGTACTTATACGTCTTTACTAAAGAATTGCTACTTGAATGTTATAGAGTGAATCAGGGCGGAACTAGCAATAGAGAACACGTAGGGTGGAATAAACTTGTTTCGAATTTTCTAAAAAATTTACACAATATTTTATAATAATTTTAATTTAATGAATTTTTAGAGGAAGGCGTGGGAGTATAAGCCCTTTCTCCAGACCTGCCTCCGGAGCGAATGTTATAGAGTTGTAATTTCTTTTGTTTTACTATAATCTGCCGTGTTAAAGAGTGTTGAACGTTCGTCGACGTACGAATTATTTCTTGATGACCAGAAAAGATTGAATGGGCCTGGTGAATCAGACAGGTCAAAGCTAGCACGCATGAGCTTGACGAACGAGACATGCGCATGCATGCGCTCCCTGCTCAAATTGATTTATAATAAGCACTGCCTATAAAAGCATGAGCTTGTAGCTTCCTAGTTCGTACAGCTCGTCGTCGCGGCCTCTGCGTTGTGTCATCGTCAATTCATCATCCATCGATCCATGGAGTCGTTGCTGGCAGCCGGCGCGGGCGGGGTGGGCGCGGCGGCGGCGGCGGCCGTCGGGGGGCTCGTCGCCGCGGCCACTCTCGCCGCTAAGCTCGGTCCGGCGCCGCCGGGGAGAAGACCCAACGCGCCTCCAGGTAAAATGGCCTGCTCTCTCTCTCTCTCTCTGAGTCTCTGTTGCGCCCTGCTGTCCCCGTTTGATCGGCTAACCGCATGGCCATCTTGTCCTGTAAATTTGAAGAGACTAGTTCTCAAAAAAAATTCAAAATCCACTAGAAATATAATTTTGAATAAAAAAAGTAGTTATTGAAAGAAGTTGCTAGTTGCTAGAAGGATTTTTTTAAAAAATAATCATTTTTAATTCAAATTTATAATTTTTGTTTGCTTTTTAAAAAATTACAGAACTAGAGCACCATTGGTTGACAGATTAATATAACCTTTATCGACAAGGTCTTTATCTATTTGTTAGACCTAGTAATTAGATAAAAGTCTGTTGACTAAATACTAGTCTATACAGATCTTGTAGACCGTTAGTTAGTTGATTAACAGGACTCTTATTGACTAGTGATTGGTCCACGTGACTCTAGTTCTGTAAATTTTTAAAAAGAAAACCTAAAATTGTATTTTTGAGTAAAAAAAGCATGATGGACCCTTGGTCTGGACTGGTCCTGAAAAAAGCCCAAGCTTGGCCTGGCCTGATCCCAAAGGTGCACCAAAATTTGTTCTCAAAATTATAAAGATTTACAAAGTACACGCCGGTTGGCACATAGTAATGCTGCACATACATCTGTTTGTTTCATTAGATGCCAACAAATTCTAATAACACCCTTTCAGTTATGGATTCAAGTAGGAGTTTCAAAATGATTAACATGCAAAAAAAATATAGCTGTGGAATAGTCTGAGATTTGATTTGAGGGTGCAAAACTATCTAGTGGTCCATAATTACTTAATTGCATTTGACATTAGCTTAATTATTTGAGTATGATCACAATTGCCCATCGTCAATAATGTGAATAGTCGACATGATTCTTACTGAAAAATCACCTACGAAAATAAACAAAAAAAATCAAAACCAGATTAATTTACTTGAATGAACCTCTATATTCGTCTGATAATTTCCTTGGCATGCATGCAGCTGTTCCTGGTTTACCCATTATCGGAAATCTGCATCAATTGAAAGAGAAGAAGCCGCATCAGACCTTTGCAAAATGGTCTGAAACTTACGGGCCAATTTACAGTATAAGAACCGGAGCTTCTTCAGTAGTTGTGCTCAATTCAACTGAAGTAGCCAAGGAGGTAATTTGCATGTTGTCCTCTTTTCATCATGTTTTCGGTTGACGTGCTAATGTGTATGTAAGCTGCGACAAAATTTATGAACTTAGGGTAGATAAGGTAAAAGTGAAGTTTTTTTCGACAAAATTGAAGAGATAGAAGTAATGTCTTTGTGATTAGGATTGTTTTTAAAACAGCACTTTATAGTTAAGTTTTGATTCAAAAATAACATATTTCAATAATATATCAGTCAAATGGATTTTGTGAGGTGCTTCAAAAATAATATATTTCAATAAATTATGTAGTAAACCTAAGCCCTTGTCCAACAATATATCAGTCAAATAGAAGTAGTTTCTAATAGAAGAAGGACGGTTCAAGTTATTTCTAGAAAGAGAATTTTAAGGTACAACAAAATAATTATGGATCGTTTATTATTTTTGATCTAGCGACTTAGATTTAAATAAGATAATCTATCACCTCCTTATATTTTCTTTTATTTTTACTTATATGCATGCAGAATTGTATGATACTAAATTAAGGGTTAGGATTAATTAGAAGTATTACTTTCTTAGAAGGTACGTGTTATACTTTAGAAACCCGTTCTAAAAACTAGTGTAGAATTCTGGTTTTACATAAACTGCATATATTGATTTTTCTTCTGGCATGGTTATCTGCAAGGATTGCATAACTCAAGAATTAATGATAGTTTCACATTTGACAATAATTGACAAGAACACATCTGATGTTCTACGTTTTTTTTAGGCGATGGTTGCGAAATACCTATCAATATCTACCCGAAAGCTACCTAAATCACTCTCTGTGATATCTCACGATAAATCCATGATTGCTTTGAGCGATTTCGGTGACTTCCACAAAACGGCGAAGCGTAACCTCATGCTGGGCATGTTGGGTTTTTCTGCTCAGGTACGTACAGAATCTCAACAACTCCACCATTCAGAAACATGATTTGTTAAGCTCAGCAAATCTAATTCAGATTTTAGGACCAGTCATAATCAGTTCGTTGAGCTATAACGATGCAACATGATTTGCATAAATTTCAGAAACAATCTCGTCATACAAGAGACACGATGGTCAGTAACATGCTAAGCACGTTGCATGAGCTGGTGGCTGATGACCCACAAGCTGCTCTGAACTTCAGAAACGTTTTCAGGGATGAGCTGTTCCGCCTGTCCATGATCGAGGTTTGCATTGCCTCTCTGAATAATTCGAATTCTGATCAGATGGTCCGTTTATTATTCATGTTTCCTAGTGCTGACAACGAATGTTACAACAACTTCAGAGTTTAGGTGAGGATGTGAGCTCGGTGTTTGTCGATGAGTTTGGGAGGGACATCTCAAAGGAAGAAATCTATAATCTCATCGTGGAAGACATGATGAAGTGTGCAATTGAGGTGGACTGGAGGGACTTCTTCCCCTACCTCGGCTGGGTTCCAAACAGGAGCTTCGAAGCAAGAGTGCATAGCACAGTAGGTAGAAGGAATGCAGTGATGCAGGCCATCTTCAAGCAACAGAAGGAACGAATTGCGCGTGGAGAGGTAGTGACACGAACTAACACAAAATCGAAATCTGGTTTATCTACAGCTCGTGTTAACCTGATGAAACTAACTGCAATATGCAGGCAAGGATGTCGTATCTGGACTTCCTGCTGGCAGCTGAGAGCACACTGACGGATGAACAAGTGACCATGCTGGTGTGGGAGGCCGTCATAGAGGCTGCAGATACCACCTTGGTCACCGCCGAATGGGCTATGTATGAGCTTGCCAAGAACCCAGAGAAACAGGCAAGAACTGATACTAGTAGTTAGTATGGTCTTTCTACTAGTTAGTTTTGCCTTGGCAACCAAACTGATACTTGTTTTGATTTGGCACATCGATCAGGAACGGCTTTACCAAGAGATCCGAGATGTCTGTGGCGACGAGGCGGTCACCGAGGAGCACC
>KE371380.1:23311-39065 GCA_000418225.1 Zizania latifolia
AAAGTAGCTACGTGGGAAGCATCATCGTTTTTATGACAAGGTATGAAATGTGCCATCTTTGAAAATCTATCAACAACAACAAAAATAGAATCCATCCTCCTCTTTATCCTAGGCAAACCCAAAATAAAGTCCATGCTAATATCTTCCTATGGAAGAATAGGAATAGGTAGGAGAGTATATAATTCATGACGGTTTAATTTTGACTTCGCTTTATGGCAAGTGATGCAGCGTTACACAAACTTCTCTATATCCTTCCTCATATTTGGTCAATAGAAGTGATCGACCAGCAACTTATAGGTATTTTCTTATCCAAAATGACCCATTATTCCACCCGCATGTGCTTTCTATAATAACAAGTGTCTAACCGAATAATTTGGAACACATAGTTTGTTAAATCTAAACAAGAAACCATCATGCACATGATATTTTTTCTAGCCTTTTGTAACTTTATATTTCTCATATGATTCTGAAAATTCATGGTCCTCATGATACAATCCTTTCATACTTTCAAGTCTCAACACATTTACTTCAAGTTGATTCAATAAAGTATGTTTATAGGACAAAGCATCAGTAAAAATATTTTTTTTACCTTTCTTGTGCTTCACAACATATGGAAATATTTCTATGAACTTCACCTACTTGGCATGTCTTCGGTTCAACTTTGATTGACATTTCAAATACTTCAAAGCTTTATGGTCAGAATAAATAACAAATTCTTTTGGCCATAAATAATGTTGCCAAGTTTCAAGAACTCTCACCAAAGCATATAATTTTTTATCATAAACAGAATAATTCAATTGAGCTCCTCCTAATTTTTCACTAAAATATGCTATTGGTTTCTTATCTTACATTAATACCCCTCCTATGCCAATTCCACTAGCATCACATTCAAGGGGTGCTTTAGTTAAACATTTCTTTAACTTTTAGAAAGGATTTTCATGTGATTCTCCCCATTGAAACACAATACCTTTCTTTATTATCTCATTCAAAGGAGTAGCTATGGTACTAAAATCTTGCACAAATCTTCTATAAAATCCAGCAAGACCATAAAAACTTCTTACTTGACTCACATTCACGGGAGTTGGCCAATTCTTGATTGCTCCCATATTTGTTTCATCTACTTCAATTCCCTATCCTGAAACAACAAATCTAAGAAAAACAACCTTCTCTGTATAAAATATGCACTTCTCAAAGTTAGCAAACAATTTCTCCTTTCTAAGCACATCGAAAACTTGTCTAATATGATCAACATGTTCTTTTAAGGATTTACTATAAACTAAGATATCATCGAAGTAAACAATAACAAATTTACCAATGAATGGTCTCAAAACATCAAAACATGGTTTATCAATCTCATGAATGTACTAGCGGCATTAGTTAAACTAAATGGCATAACTAATTATTTATATAGTCCAAACTTTGTTTTAAAAGCAATTTTCCATTCGTCTCTAGTTTCATTCTTATTAGATGGTATCCACTTCTTAAATCAATCTTAGAAAATATCATAGAACCACTCAACTCATCAAACATATTATCTAACCTAGGAATAGGATGATGATATCTTATAGTAATATTGTTAATGGCTCTACGATAAACACACATTCTCTAAGATCCATCTTTTTTTGAACCAAAATCATAGGAACAGCATAAAGACTTAAGCTTTCACGTACATACCCTGGCCTTTGTCTAGAAATTCTTGTACTTGCCTATGTATTTCCTTGGTTTCTTTGGGGTTGGTATGGTATGGTGCTCTATTGGGTAACACAGCCTTTGGGATGAGATTAATTTGGTGTTCTATGCCACGCAAGGGAGGAAGTCCAATACGAGTTTTATTTGAAAAAACATCTTCATATTCCTGCAAAAGTTGAGAAACAACACTAGCAAGAGATGTTATGTCATTAGTCGAAAGCAATGCCTCCTTGTACAAGAGTACAATGAGCACTTGATTTAGGTTATTCCTCACATCTCCCATTTCTGATTTTGTGGCTAACATAACTAAGTTCTCACCCTCTCTTTTCTTTTTATCTCTCATATTTGGCTTGTGGCTCTCACTCTCTGAATTGTGAATGTCTCCCATTCTATTTTTCTCTCTTTCTTTCTCACTTTCTATTCTAACTTTAGAACTCTTTTGCATATGTTCAGCCATTATTTGTTGAGGTGTCATTAGCTTAATTACAAAACTTCACCCTTTCTACTTGACAGTGAATTGATTTATTCGACCACAATGCAGCGAGGATCGATCAAATTGCCATGGTCTTCGTAGCAGCATGTGACACACTATCATGGGCACAACATCACACTCAACCATGTCTTCATATTTACCAATCTTGAAAGAAACTTTTACTCGATGTCCAATCTTAATATCTCTACTATTAATCAGCCATTGAACATGATACGGATGTGGATGTCACAGCAATTTCAGACCAAGTTTGTTATACATCTTCTTGCTTATAAGATTGTGGTAGCTACTATTGGGGAACACGGAGGCTACGCTAGCCGAAAAACAAAAATTTTCTATTGCGCACACCAGGATATCTTACTAAGAGAGGGACCATAGATCATTACCTCGAGCACGCAGTGCAGTGGTAGGAGAGTTGGATTAACGAGCCGATCTAACTCGTGCATGCCGATGTGGTCGAGAGCCAATTAATGTCCTCAAGAAACCTTCGACATCCTAGGGAAGCCTTCGCTCGAAGCCACCACCTCTCGAGAGCCTGACCACCTCACCAACCACCCAAGTGCTAGTATACTATCGGTCAGCGTTCCCACCCCAGATGTGCGGATACCAGTAGAGGCATTGCTTTACTGCTTCACATCGAAATCGACACCGCTGATCAGATCAGCGGCATCATCGACTTAAAGGTTTGGGTCCTTGAGAGAAGTCCTCGGTGGCTAACAACTTAGCACGTGGATCACATCAACATGCGAGGCAAAAGCTTTGATTCCCTATGCCCTACACCCTCATATATATAGACGTCCTAGCTTGGGCCCTTCTAGGCCCAACCAGGACTCTACTCGGATCTCTATCCAATCTGTTTGGATCTATATCCAAACCGTTCGGATCTCTATCCAAACCATTTGGATCTCTATCCAAACTAAGCCCAATTCGAATCCTATTTAAATCTAATGTTCCAACCCGTGAAGTGTATGACCCTGTAGGTTCACGCATAGCTTGGTTAACATATGGAAAATCATTTCCATAATCCATTAACAGCGGCATCTAGTAAAGCATATTAACCCAAGTATACGTAAAGATCATATCGACGGAACCTTGCAATGTTCTCATGTATGTGTCACTTTGTCTCACTATATCGATTGAGCACAAGGTGAGATCTATGCCATCCTATCAATAGCTCAATCATATCTTGATCTCTGTATTAGATTATAACCTGTGATTAACTCTTTAATCACGTTAGCATGGCCATGCACTTCCATAATCTATTACATCGAGAGACCCAGAGATATCTCTCTCGTAAGGAGAGGCAAATTCCATCTTGATCACTCACATCCCACTACATGTTTTATAGCAGACCCGATGACTACTTTTATAACTACCCAGATACGGAATAACGTTTAGTAGTGTCAAAGTAAGCTACAACGCATGTTGGAAACCATGATGATCTCAGACCTAAGGTATTTACATAAACACTACTGAAACCAACAGATGACACATAGAATCTCAATAGTGCCTCATAGTGGGTCTATCCAATATACGACCATGTTATTGAGTTGGTATCTCCATACCCATGATCCATGAGACATGATCATCAATCAATATACATGCTGATCTCAGTCATATCTGTTCCATATATGACCTATATCAGATCAGGAATCATTTAGAAATAGTCACATTACAAGTCTCATGAACAAGTCACGTATTTGTTGATCCATAATGACAATCTATTTTAAGGAACAGCAACTTTATTTCATAAACATAGTATGCCACATACAACATCTCCATATTGCTTCTAGGGCATAATGCTAATAGCTACCTTCATCAATAATTACCTTGCAAACCTCGCCTTCCACCTTGGCTCGGGTCTAAAAAAGATTATGGCGTTGTCCATTTTTAGCTTCTTTAAGTTGTACACTCAAAACTTGAGTCACCATATGAGCAGCACCTTGTTCAAATTCACAAGTTGTGTCCTCCTCTTCTTCGGTATCATCTTGATTTATTCTGTCATTAGGAACTTGCATTGCTCTTCCTCCTCATTAGCAGATGCATACTTTTCTTGTTCAGTTACAATGATGGTACGATTGTTTGGACATTCTTTGATGACATGCCCATGGCCTCCACACTTGAAATATTATGTCTTTACTTCTAGAGGTAGAACCAATAAAAGTTATAGATAAAGTTGTAGGTTTACTCTTTCCACTTGAATTGGTAACTTTTTTACCACTAGAAAATCTAGAGGCACTCGAGCGTAAACCTCCACTAGAGTTTACACTTGTACCTCGGATAAAATTTGCTCTTGGTGTAAACTTGTTGCTGCTAGATATAACCTGTGTACCAAAAAAGTTTGTCTTCTTTAGCTTATCATCTTATTATAATTAACGTTTAGCTTTGCTTACTTGATGCACTAACTGAATAAGATTACGGCATGGCTAAAATTCCACAATCCTTTGAATATCCCTATGCAAACCAGACATAAATCTTACAATAGATTGCTCTTCATCTTTATAAACATTAGCTCGAATCATAGCTTTCTCCATCTCCTTATAATATTCTTCAACGGACCAATTTTCTTGTTTCAAATTCTACAATCTATCAACAAGATCACGCCGATAGTGCTACAGAATAAATCTAGCTCTCTTTTCTCTTTTCATTTCAGCCCATGTAGCAATTTCAGCTTGGCCAGCATCTTCTCAGCTATTCATCAATTGCTCCCACCATATTAGAGCATAATCATCAAATTCAAGAGAAATCGTTGCCAACTTCTTTTCTTTAGAATAATTATGGATGCGAAAAATCTTGTCAACCTTTAATTCTCATGTAAGATAAGCTTTAGGATCAGATTCACCATCAAACTTTGGCGTGGTAAATTTTAATTTACCAAATCTCTCTTCTTCATTGTTTCTTTAGTTACGATTACGACCAAAGCGATATGGTACATGATCATTATCATCTTCCTCATCATTAGAATTAGCATGATCATCATTTCTTTGACCACGACCAAGGCCGGGTGGCCTCATGGCATGAGCAGCAGCATGATTTCTTCTCTCTTGAGCTTCATGTGCATCTTGAGCAGCAACTTCTTCATCTATTTCATTAGCATGCACACTTGCATTCTCGTCAATAGGATAAAGATCTTGAAGATGTGCCATAATGTTTTGAATATCTTGAGCAATTCGATCTTGGCTTGCTACCATGTTTTTGCTCAATTTATTGAATTGAGCCATAGTAACACAATCTTCTGGATGAGGAGGTTCTATTTTTCCTACACCGTTAATGTAACAATAAAAACATGGGGTATATATGATAGGACAATATGTGGAATATCTCACAATCTCACATTCTCTTACCAACCAAAACTCTTATGTTTTTCCTGAGGATTACAAGCTTATATGTGTGGTGGTAAAAGTGATGGTTAAGCGAACACAAGACAATGATGTCGTAAACGGTGGCTCGTTTGTGTAGCTTGTGGAGAAAAATGTATAAAATATAATCTAAATTCTAGTTGTTGTAAAGATAAGTAACAATCTAAACTAGATGTTCAATGCTTAGTGCTGATCTCAAGATATGGATGGTGTAAACAGAAAAATTCAAAGATTCAACAACAAAAGCCCACACTAGCGATGGATTAGCTAGCACAAAAGGACTGCACAATTGATAGAGTGCAAACATAACGCAATTTGCATAAACATTTCAGCAACTTTACACAATATCTTTCTCTTCTTTCTTTTTTTTATCTTTTTTGTCTCTTTTCCTGACCTTTTTTTAACAATGATATAACACTTGCACGAATAATACGTAGAACAAAACCAACAACAAAGATATAATAGGATTTTTTGTGTGGCAATTTTCAGGGACAACAAGATAACAAGATGATATATCGGCAATAAGAATATATATGGGGAATTCGATCAGCAATTAAACAAAGACTCTAATGGACAGAAACTTATCCAAACTCACTAAATTATCAGATGCAAAATATAAGGCTATGGAAATATTTTTGTAAGGTTTTTTCTAGATAGGATGAAAATAAATATATGTAGCTAAGGGTAAAGAATCCTACCGTAGCAATGAAAGCTCTGATACTAGATGGTATGGGGCGTGGTCCCGATCTTCATGGCGTAGGATCATGAATAGATAACTAGCCTCAAAGAGATCAAGATACCTAGCTACAAGCAGCCAAGATAACGGTACAACCTGACGATCGTACTCGAAGCCAACCTCTGTCTTGATTACGGCAGCCTGAATCAAGGGTTCGCCCAACCACACTCTAAGTTACCAACCAACACAGCTTACAATCAATCAAGGAAAACCTTGAAGGGAGTAGGAGAACCAATTGGGAGACGTCGAACGTCTACTTCTGCAATCCCACAAGAAAATCACAAGAGCAAATGGGTAGAGATTTTATTCTCAATTTGTTAGCATTGTTAGTACATAGCTAAACAAGGGGTTCTATTTTTCATTATCAAAAGTCTATTCTTGCAAGGATAATAAGAAGTTGGCAGCTCAAAGGTCTCCAGGAAGAATTCTCGAACAACCTTGCGTAGCCAGTTCAGCTTCTGTACAGTTTTTACTAAAATAGCCATAACTTTTTATTGGGAAGTCTAAACGATGATCCGTTTATTAGAGATGAAAGTAGACTTAATTATCTTTCCAACCATATGCATTATGGCTATTGAATCATGACAGGTTAGATCGTCCATCTCTTAGAAGTTAGAACATTGTCAGTAGACAAAGGTGTAAAGTAATAGCGTGGAGGGAAAAATAATAGACGATCGGACCAACGTATAAAGTAACACCGTGAAAGGAAAAAGTAACATACGATTAGACCAGCGTATAAAGTAACATCGTGGAGGGAAAAGTAATAGAGGATCGGACTAGCGTATAAAGTAACACCGTGGAGGAAAAAGTAACAGCCGACCACACTGTTTTTCTGAGCTCACAATCAGTAAGTTGTTGTATTTAAAATTCAACAAGACTTCTCTTTACCAATAAACCTAAGCAAGAGCAAAGTACAATATTTAGATAGTATAAAATTTTCATTAATATTACAATATGTGTTAGCTAAGAACAAGTTTAGCTCTTGTTCTAGTTTCTTTGCTCGACTCCGTGTAATTGGTCCTTCAAATGGCATAAATAGTTCTTACTCCTTCTTAGCTTGTTCTTGTGTATTTATAAGCTCTTCTGTTAAGGTTCACTTGGTTGATCCGTATTATTTATAATCCATTATATGATCGAGAGAGCGATTGAGCTAAGAAGAGGATGACACAAGTCTCTTCTTGAGCTCAATAGATATCATGAAACAAAGGGACTTGTACATGAGAACATTATAGCTTTGGCCGAGATGATCTTTATGTGTATTTGGGTTAATATGTTTTGCTAGAGGCTACTATTAATAAGGTAACCGGAAAATAGTTTCTAGACATAACATATATTCATATTATTGATTTAATATCTCTATATATATGATCCATGAGACATGATCATTGATCAATACATATGTTGATCTTATAGTCATATATGTTCCTCGTATCTCATATAATCAATGATCATTTAGAAGTAGCATTTGACATTAGAAGTTTCATGAATAAGTTACATATTTATTGATTCATACTAATAATGTCTATTTCGAGGAACAAAATAATATTTCATAAATATAGTATGCCGCATACAACATCTCGATGTTGCATCTTAAACATATCACTAACAGTTATGAGATGCAGTTACTACATTTATGTCATATTTTTTTTAAAAAACATTTTGCATTGAGTTTATGGTGTCAAAAAAATTCTACAGCTGCCACTGGCTATGTGGCTTGGTTTTAGAAATGAATTGTAATTTCTTTTGTTTGTATTTTGTTGGGTTCCCTGAGGCATGTTGTTGACATGTTATTCTAAAAATCTGGGACTAAATAAAGTTACCGCGGGTGTTAGTTTTTTTATGTTTTAAATTGTGTTCTTTTGAGCGAGCTGTAAACGATGAACAGTGGTGGCTTTATTTCTTATGAAAATGATACAGGGGCTTGCTGCCCTTTAGATGTAGAGAAATATTATTAAGAATATAGCTAGTTAGGCCATATGCATGACTAGTTCGAAAAAGAATATTACCAGCGTTGTGGGAAAAGTATCCACTTGTGCGTGGAACTTTGTACCTTTTGTGTTAAGTTCCCTCTCTCTCTCTATCTTTTGTCCTAATGCTTGCAGTATTTGTTCCTTCCTTTATTGATCACTGAGACCAATGGGACGATGCCGTCTCGAATGAGAATAAATCATTTGGTTACAAGAACCAGATATGTAGTTCATGACAAACTATATATGTTGAGCTGGTAGATAAGGATGATTTTCTTGATTTTTTTTATGCTTGTGGATATGCTGGTTTAGTCGTTACTGGATAACCATTCAACGATTTGGTGGCCCCTGCGAGTGCAAA
Source organism: Zizania latifolia (assembly GCA_000418225.1). Lineage (NCBI taxonomy): Eukaryota > Viridiplantae > Streptophyta > Magnoliopsida > Poales > Poaceae > Zizania > Zizania latifolia. The sequence goes on from KE371380.1 coordinate 31,914, forward strand.
TGATTTTGTGACGGAATCTGAAACTTTGATCAAACTGGCACCGACCAGGTCATTTCAGGTGAAGAAGTACGTATGTCAATATAAAAATGCTAAACCAAGTATCAGAGTAGTCAAGACAGAACCTAATTACAGAGAAATTCCTCATAGAGACAACTAGATAATTAAAAAATCCGCTACTCTAAAACAAGTTAAACAGCCAACTAGGTCCCATAGCGAACCACCTTTCAGTAGGCGATGGAGAGATTTGCATGGACATGACTTCAACTATATGTATATAAATTTAAGTAAATCATGTAGCTATAATTATATATGTACACCCAAGCGAGTATCTTTAACAACAACTTTGTGAGTTTATATATTGCGTACGATTCCTATATAACTATCTATCTAGAGAGCAAGGTGGTTAAGCCGGCCGGCCTGTAGGCAAGCTAGATAGCAATATATCGAGCAAAGAAAGCAAGCAGCATGTCTGGATGCCCACAATTTCACTTCTCCTGCGACAACTCCTCCTGCAACATCTCCTGCTTCGGCGGCAAAGACAACACTCAGCAGCCTCAGCCTCCACACGATGTCCACAAACAGCCGGCGACGACAGAACATACACCCCACAACCCGCCATCGTCGCAGGTCATGTCACCACAACCGGCGCCGGCGCCGTCGCCACCGTGCCGCGGTCATAATGAACATGTAGTGCCTCATCAGCAGCGGCCGGCGACGCCGGCGACGTCGGCAGTCATCGCACCAACGGATCAGCGACGTCCCACATCGCTGTACGTCGACAAAGATGTCGACCAGGTGCCCCCCAGCCCGGCTGCTGCTCCTCCTGCACCGGCAAAGGCACCGGTCGTCATCACGCCGCCGTCGTTGCCTCCGGAGAGGGCTTCGACAGCAGCGGAGCTGCCCACCCCGTACGGCCACGTGGCGGCAACAACACAGCCTCATCACAACGTGTCTGTGCCACACAAGAATCACCTGGGTCCGCCGGTTGTCGTCGCGCCGCCGCCGTTGCCTCAGGAGAGGGCTTCCACACCGGCGGTGTTCCCCACCTCGTACGGCTGTGTGGCGGCAACAACACAGCCTCATCACAACGCGCCGGTGCCACAAAAGAATCACCTGGCCTCTCAGGTGACTCGTCCTCCGGCGACTCGGCACGATGAGGAAACGAGGAAGCCCATGGTGCAAGACAATTGGCGCGCTCACCACGAGCACTGTTAGGTTGTTTCTAAAAAAAATTATGTGGATGTATGAATTTCATCGTAAATTAATTTAACACGACATCATTCATATTAGTTACTTAATTTTCTTTTTGTTTAGTTGACTTCTTACGTCGTCGTAGCGCCTATGTTGTCCTAAAAGTTGTTCCTCTAAGATGACGGACGGAGTTCTAAATGAAAAAAGGTGCCACGTTAACTAGGGAATTAGTTTCTCATATCGCCAATCATTTTATATCTGATATGGTCGAGTGATTATTAACCAAACCTCTGTCATTAGCATATGAGAAAAACACTAAATTCAGAATTTATTTGGTACAGCTCTAACTCCGAGATTCATGCTATATCTGAAGTTTGTATGATATAATAAAATAGTTTAAACTTTTATTTTTAATCTAAAATAAAAGCTAAATTGTTCAACTAAATACTCTTAATCTATCCACAACTTCAGATGTAGGTAGAATTTCTTAAAGCTAGGTTTGCTAGTTCTAAAACATTTTAGATTTGGAACTGTACCAAACGGTGATATTAGTATCTATATGTATGACTATGTAGAGATATTTATGTTGATGTGGAGAAGAGAATGGGATGGAGACAGATCTCTACTCGTGAAGCGCCGACATGAGATTGTGGTCCTCATGCTTGTGTGGTAGTGGATGCAGGATTTTGACGATAGGGGTACTTCATATATAATATAGCGGAAAGTGGCTTAACAATAAAGATAAACTCAATCAATGATAAGTATTGTAGGGGATATGACCCGGGTATTCTACGATGGGTTTTAGTGGAGCGTATTGAGGGCAAGCTCAAATCACTAAGGAGATCAACATAAATATGTTATGTCGAGATATATAAGGAAGGGTATCCTTATAAATAGGATATAAGCAAGAATCCGGTTATAATCCCTAGATTGTAGGAAACCAACTTTAGATAATATTCTCTGCATTTAATCCTCTCTCCTCGGCACTATATGAAGGAGGCGAGAGACCCCTCCAAGGGCATTTCAGCCTTCGCATCCAACTTGTAGATCAAGCCCTAGCTTTCAAAGCCTACATATGATTCTATATCGTGCCTTAGCCACCAAAGTTTACATCCAATCTAATCTACTAAATAAGACATATGGTTGTTATCCTCCGAGAGGCCCAAGCCCATATAAAATCCTTTGCTCTATTTCTTGAGTCGACCATTAGGCCTAGAATCCATTGCTTATCCTTACCAAACAAATCACACCTGAAGGTACCCCCGTTAGTGGACTAATCAGTAAAACACCGACAAGTACTCACTTGAGGCTTGCATATATCAAGACAATGTGTATGACAATCTCAACACTAGTCAATTAACAAAATTTCTAGTAAACAATAAAAAAGTAAAACAAAAGTTAAAGTATTGCATTGTGATTGTGATTGTATGGCTGCATCATACGCAAAACATTGGATCTAGAAGAATATCATATCATTAAATTATATTCATAAACAACTACATAAAGAAAAGAGAAAAAGAGTTATATCTTTACAAAACTAACACAAATATGCAATCGATATTTCTAGGTTCTATATACCTACTTTTGTCTATTTTCTCAAAAAACAATACAATATGTTACAAATTGACTCAACCATTTTTATTTGATTAGAAATAAGATATCATATATTTATCGTGATCTTGCCTTCAACTATTGTATTGGGCTAGATTGGATTTATATATTTAAAGATCTACTAATTATTCTAGTTCAACTAAAAAAACACACACACACACATACATATATATATTGTTTTTTTAAAAGCAGTACAAGTGTACCCCATGACCCATACTATCCACCACTGCCTAGGGGTCACTGTCCCCAACCGTGTTTGTCTATTTTAATTTCGGAAACATATACTCATGGTGACTTTATTTTTAAGATAAAATTGATACATTAGTACTAAAAATAAAACACAAAGTGTACTTTTAATATAAAAGTATTATTGTAAAATGATATAAAACATATTAATTTATTAACTAAAAGTAGATAAACAAATAAAATTATAGTATTTTGGGATTTGGGATAAAGCTAAAGGATAAGAAAAATGTCTTTTTGAGTGGAGGGAGTACAAAATTGGCCCTTAAAACTGTAGTCCAAATAATTAGGCCCGTTGCTAACCCTACAAAATGGGTCCGGTCCAAAAAGCCCATTGTGTCAATGGCCGGCCCACATGTCAGAGGGCAGAGGGGAGCCCTTTCTCTATAATCCCCCCGATCCTGTCACGGTGTCGCCTCTCCATTCTTTTTTTTTTTCGATTTCGACGCCGCCGCCGCCGCCGCCGGCGGCCATCTGCGTGCAACCCCCATGCCGCGGCAGCGATGATCCGGGTAAACCTCCGCCGTTCCACGCGCCTCTCTCCCCCTCCTCGCTCACTCTGTGCGTCTCCCTCTCTCTCTGTTCGATACACCTGAGCGTCTCCCTCTCTCTCTGTTCGATACACCGCGCATTCGATTCGAATCCTGTCGCTAAAGCCATAGAAGCCATAAGTTTTCCTTCAGTTTTTTTCGTCGAATCTTAGTGAGCCTCCCTCCTGTCGGGAACCGCACCTATGCTGTTTTCTGTGCCTGGCAAGATTGGGTTGTTCGAGACAACGGTCAATGGGGAGGAGTATGGAATTGTTGATTGGGGTTGCAAGGTTCTGATGCTTTCATCTGTTCCTCCCTAGAGTTGTTTATTTGGATGGCTACAGTTGTGCTAGGTTGAGTGGCACTGCAGGCAGGTACTTCGAATTTGCGAGATAGGTACCTTATTCAAGCTATGCTGGGATTCAAGTGGTGTTGCCAATGAGGCGAAATACCTGCGAGTGTTGACCAGGACTGTTGGATTGGAGGACGACTAATGAGCAAACGAATGCGGGACATGCAAGTTGCTACGTGTGTTGATACACAGCGCCTGCGCGCTCGACACCCCTTGAATGTTTGTTGTTAACTTTCAGATTGTCAGCCCATTCTAGGAGAAATTGATCCAACCTCTAGCTTATACCAGGAGAGAGTCTTATCTACACCTTAAAAGCTAGCCTAAAAGGTGAGAGACTCTCTCACTATTTAAGTTGGATTGGATTAACTCTCTCCCCACAACTAATGTAGGACTATTCTAACAATATCTCCCGTCACACATTGGTGTCTTTTGGTCTGATCGCATCACACGATCCACTAGACTTAACCACCTTAGTTCACTGTTAGACCGCATCACACGGTTCTACTAGACAGGCACTGGAGACTGTGGACCAGGCTAAGATATCATTTGTCAGCCTACTCTAGAAGAAATTAATTCAATCTCCGGCCCATATCAGGAAAGAGTCTTGTCTACACCTCAAAAGCTAGCCTAAGAGGTGAGAGACTCTCCCACTATTTAAGTTGGATCAACTCTCTCCCCATAACCAATGTGGACTATTCCAACATAGATTGCATGCAAAAAGAAAAAACAAACAACTTGATTTTCTTAATGTCTAAACTTTATGCGCTCTGTGTGGAAAAAGTTTGGTATTGCTTTTAGATTTTTTCCATTAGTGTGTCATTCTGATTAACAAGTTTCACCTGTGACAGCTTCCCATGAGAAACTTTCTAGCAGAAAACTTTCAACAGGTGAGAAAAAAACTTTCTAGCAGAAAACATTCAACAGGGGAGAAAAAACTTTCAAGTAAACTTTGTATTGAGTCTTACAAAATTTCATAGAAAAAGTTTGAGGTAAAAAACAAAATATAATATTTCAGAATGCCTCACGAACAATAAGTTTACAGGTTATTCTGAAAAGAATTTGAGTGGTTCTTTGCTTTTTTAAATAATATTATATTTTGTTGATGCAGGATGTTGTTCCCTTGTTGTTCATCAACCTGTAAATGTCAAAATAAATGTGCTAACAAATCATTCCAACATAGGACTTCAAGGAAAACTAAATTAATTACGTTATGATTGAACCAAAGTTCTATAACTATTGACTTGAAAAATAACCGTTTAAGCGCAAACTGAGCATAAACATGCCATTTCTTTATGTTTTATGTATATTTGGTTTTATGTCTATGTACGATACATAGAGATTAACTTTTTTTGGTATAGTATGATAATATCCATCATTGCCTTGGTATGCATATTTTGTCCTCAACACGTTCTGTACCTTAGTCTTCAAAAACCCTGTATGTTAAACTTCCTTCTTCTACAAAAGTCATACAGGCTACTTTAACCACCAAATACTTGCTAGCTAGTAGACAAGCTGTTTGGAGAAAATTATTTCCTTGTGTGTTAGCAATATGATAATCTAAGTGAAAGTGGTTCTTATGGTTGAATTTTTCATTACATATAATTTTATAATCTAACTTATGATCTCATTATTGTCATTCTAAATCTACATTCTAATGTTTCAGTGCTATATAAGTTTTAATGCTTCATAAGCCATTATTTAGTATTTACTATCTGTTTTTATCTGTATCCTAAATGACTAACAGTTTCTTCTACACAGAGAAATGTGGCTATGGAGTGGTAGCTGAGGAAGATATAAAGAAAGGAGAATTTGTTATAGAATATGTAGGAGAAGGTATGTCTTTGCCCAAATCTATTGTGAGCAAGTAAATAGAATTCCAAAAAACTAATTGCATATATTAATATATATTCAAACTGAAGTCCATACTCTTTTGGATTGGAGGACTACAATAGTCTCTAGTACCTTTTTCATTTAGAAAAAAACATGTAATAACATACAACTGATATCCAGATATCTTGCAAAAAATATTGTAGTTATTGATGACAGAACATGTGAGGAGAGACTATGTAAAATGAAAAGGCAGGATGATACTAGCTTCTATCTTTGTGAGGTCAGTAGTAAAATGGTGATTAAAGTGACCAACACAGGAAACATGTCCCGCTTCATAAATCATAGCTGTGAGCCAAACACAGAGATGCAGAAATGGCTAGTAACTTAGTTATAATCTAATCAGCTCCTTTATATATGCCCTGCTTGGCTGCTTCTAAGATCTCTTTTAATCACCCTGATGTATGATTACTGTCAATGTTGTTTCAGAACTGTTGATGGAGAAACCGGAGTTGGAAAATTTTCCATTCATGACATAAAAATGTGGGAGGAACTGACCTATGATTATTTTCTGTATGTGGAACTACTACTACTATCTTTAATTTCTCAGCTTTACCTTCCGGTTTGTCCAGCTTGTATCCTTTTCCTGCTGTTGATTCTTTCTAACCATTGAAAGGTGTTTGTAAGAATTACGTCTAGTTTTGTTATACCATTAGAGAATGCATGTGAGCTGTGCAATTCAACACTGCTCTCTACTTGGTAAATAAACATTTTGGCTGCATATGACTTAACATTTTGGCTCCCAGTGGTGATGTTACAATCTGTTATTGGTTTTGACTTCCTCTAAAAAACCACTGGGAGTACATGTATAGTTCCTTTTATCTTTATCTTTTCTGCCTTTTATTTGGTAAATTCCTTATTTGCTCCTGAAAGATGACAAGGTCCCTTTTTGCCCCTCATTCTCTCAAACACATGTGGGGCCCACATGTCAGTGTGACCTCAAGGGTAAATAAGGAATCTCACGAATTTTCCATGAGCATATAAGGATTTTTTATTTTAGCTTTAAAATGTTTTAGTGCCTATCTGATTGTGGAAGTTAAATTTCCTTTTTTTTTGCTCCATTTAGTTCATGCTCCATTGTACCCACTTTGTTATTTTTCTCGTCGTTTCAGGTATCTCGCTGCAAGTGTATATGACTTCAATGTAATAGACTAATAGGATAAGTCTCGTGCTTAATTAGAAGTAAGTGGACTGCTTCCCAATCCCGTCGCCATGTCTGTTCGTTCCCACTCTTCGGCCTCCTACGTTCGGCGCGGACGGTCTGCTGGCGTAGGTGATGTCCTAAACGCGGAGAACGTGCGGGTCCAGCACAGCGTGGACACGCGTGCTGCAGCGGCG
>KE371382.1:26800-38839 GCA_000418225.1 Zizania latifolia
AAGCTAGTGCAATATTCAGTCACAGTTCATACGAATTTTCTTGCACCCATACATTTTATGTTGTTATTGTGTCCTTTTCTAATTATATTCATAATGTGCAGGGTTGATTTGGGCCATTTGGATGGTTAGATTGCAGGTTAATTGAGAGAGAGAGAGAGAGAGAAAAAAGCAAAGATTTGGGTAATTGGGAATAGCTTGCCATCTCAGTGTAATGCTTCATGTGAATGTGGTAAGCCTTGTTCTTATGGCTGACAAAACCAAACAGGCATGTAAAATCTCGTTTAACATTCATATGCCAATGTACCTATTTGCCATTGCTTTATTCAGTTTTCTTTAAAAAAAATTTGTGTCGACATGAAAACATAGAGTTTCTTTGTGGTGAGGAAAACCAAATTGAATGTACTGAAAGGTGCATCCCTTCTACATTCTCATTCACATGCCACAGTTATCTAGTTTCAAAACGCATGGTGAATTTCTATTCAACAGAATCACAAAGCTGTACCAATTGAAATCCAGGGGGATGATCTAAATGATTTTCTAATTCTTGAAAGATCAATGCAGAATAATAAGTTGTGTGCAATCTCTAAATAACTCAAGGTGTTCTGTGTGGTCGGATACATATGCTAGTTACCCCAGTAAATCTTTCAGAACTCCCTTGTATTAAAGTTGAACAGTGGCTTTGAGTTTATGCAATTCACACTATGTTTATTATAGCGCGTAGTAAGAGATAAGAGTGATTTTACAGTCCTTGAGGAGGTACTACAATTTTAGTGTTAATTTTGGTACCTCTTAGTATCTGAGATACCGATAGGTACCAAAATTAATTGTACCAAAATTAATTGGTACCTCTTGATACCTTCTCAAGAACTGTAAAATTTTCCAAGAGATAATTGATGTGCCAAAAGGTACCTTTAGAAGCTGTCCACAAGTTCATCTGCTCAAATAATCTGTCAAAGGACACTTAACTTTCTCTTCAATCACCAGGACTTAAATGACCAGGAAGGGTTGTGGAGATTGATCTCAAGAGGCCTCAAGAGTGTCCTGACACCACGTAGATAATGGTCCATGAACAGGAAGACAAAAGCAGCGAACAGATGAGCACCACTCCTGCTGCCAGTGAAACCAGTGCGCAGATTCTGGCTACAGATGCCAATCAAGAGAAGGAAGCAGCCAGCTCCTCATCTTCCTTGTCATCCAAGGAAATAGACGATGACGATTTCTTCCAGATAGAAGGCCCAATGCTCAGCAGCCAGTTCTCCCTGTCTGCAGCACCTGCAGAAGATGGCAGCAGAAATGCAAAGCAAACTCCACCAGTCCAGGCCATGTCTCAGGCATCTGATGAATGCTCCGACCCAAAGAGGATCCCATCCTCCGTCTTCGCGAGGTCCAAGTCAACAACACCAACAGACTGGAGCGTCACCTCGAATGAATCTCTCTTCAGCATTAATGTTGGGAACGCGAGCTTTTCGAAGGATCATTTTTTCTTGTATGGCAAGACAGGAGAGTTGGGTCCTAATGATCCACTGGCACCACTGCCACCATTGCCAAGGCAGAGCCCCAGCTCCAGCCCTATAAAAGGTGAGGTGGCCACAAAAGATAAGCCTAGTACTCCCAAGGAGGAGGAGGATGGGTGTGGACTTGCAGGCCGGAATGGGGAGGAGAATCCAGACTGTATCCATAGCTTGTCACACCGGTCTGATGGTAGCACAAGTTTTGCATTTCCAATGTATGAAGCCTCTGCCACTCTATACACTAATACTACATTACTACTGCAAAAATTATCCAATTATTTACTTTGGTTTACATGCACAATTTATTTGAAACAGCTAGTTAAAGAATATTTCATGCATCCATATGAATATATAAACTGATATCTAATGAAATGTATAATTTCCATGAAACTTTCTGGCTATCTTTCGTAATGTTCTCCTAGGCATACATGTCTTCATAATAATGGTAGTAACTACAGATTTGTGATAACTTCCAATTATTAGTAAAAATCCTAATATATATTTTTAGACAAATAATATTTATCTTCTTATTTAGTGAATGATTCTGCTTACTGAACCAAGGTTTCTGTATTTCCCATCTGATATGCAATTTCTACACAGATTGACAGGGGAAGAAAAAACCAGCGGGTCCTTGAAAGATAGCAATCCAGAGTTAGCCCGACAAAGCACGGCGCAGCTGGCGCATCAAACAGAGACGCAAGATGAGAATAAGGAAACACCAGTAGTTGTAATGGAGGCACCGCAAGTCGAAGCACCCCCAGCCGCACCACCGCCAGCAACACCAGCCACAACAAAATGGTTCCCATGTTGTTCTTGCTGTCCATTCTGTTGCTAACTGCTAAGGGAATAAAGTCCATCCATCTCCATTCACCAATTGCCTCAACTGGTGGACAGCTTCGAGCATTTGACACCAATTGCCGCCACCCTGATGAATTCCTCAAACAGTGGAAAGCTTTGAACAATTGACTCTCATTTATATGTGCTCACATTAGTACAAGGATAAATAGTCCAGGTTAGGGGATTCTAGCTCAAAAGGAACATCAGAAATCAATTACCTGCTCTGAACTATGTACTTATGTAGATATGTTAGATAAGTATTATTGTTTTATTTTAATCGACAGATGTTAACAGTGTAGACTCTGGATAATTGTTAGTTCCTGACGGATTTAATAAATTTATTAATTTATTTATCTGTACCTTTCAGATGATGTTAACAGCAAAATGAAACTAAAGATCAAACATATTAGCATGGCTGCTCTTCGTATATCCCAATACTTAAGAGATATAATTGCTTATTATCAAAAGAAAAACAAAAGGAACACAATTTTGATACCAATTTGGCATTCAAAGCAACTGAGACCGATGCGTGGTTCGAAAATTGCAACGAAAATGCAACACGGGAATGAAAAGCAAACACATGATTTTGTAATGTAACAAACAATCGCCTGACTTGTTTGGTTCCAGCAACAGATGGATTTCGAAATCTTACACAACGTTTGGCTGCAACCAAATCTCGATCAGCAATCATCTGGGCGCCGACGCGGGGACGTGCATGAACCGCTGAGCGCGCGCCCTCGCCATCATCCACGGCGGGGCCTTCCCCAGCTTCGCTGGGACGCCGACGAGACCAGGACGTGCGCCCGCGCCCTCTCCGCCAGCATCCTGGCTCGTGTGTGTGCCGCTCCTCGTCGTAGTCGTCCTCGTCCACTCGAACTATTAGCAGCCGCGAACTCCATGCCGCCGCTTCACCGACGCCGCTCGGCCGGCCATCCTTTCGATTGAGGGTGGGAATGGGATTGCAAGAGGCGCCTTGTGGGAAGCACCCATCTTAGGTGCGCGGAGGGGAACGAAGATTTTTTTCTTCTGATGTTTCAATTAAAACTAAAAACAAACAATTTAATTACTTTTCAAAAAAATAACGAGGTTTTAGGTTTATTGTTATGATTTTTCTGCTGGACTGAGTATGGCAGTTTTATCCGTGGTAAAACCCTAAAAAGTCACATTTGTTTCTCGTAGAAGCATGTTCGTGGGTGTAAATTGATATCTGATATATATATAGTTATGTCCACATACGTACAATAGTATAGGGTATATTTACAAATCGTTGACCGATAGATATATAAATGTGTGTACGTAAGGTTTATTCAAATTTATGATATCTATTTACTCCTCTATATTTATAGCATGATAGATTTATACGAAAATATTATTCTAACTCATGTAACTCATGTATACAACTATAATACCTCTAATATGTCGTTACACTTGTAATTTTATAAGCATTGGGTATGCCCGTGAGCAACGAGTACCCATGACAACGTGTATGCTTCCGTTTTTCGTTTATCAACGTTTACAAAAATTTCTTAATTCATTGTACTATATAATATTAAATTCTATCTTAGGTTAGAAGTAGCAGACAGCCTACAAAGTCCATAATTCCTAATTAAAATCATTCCGCATAAAATTTAGAGAATTCGAACAGAAAGCAGTTCAAAATTCAAATGCCCGCAGCCATCAGGCTCCAAACTGACAAACTCAACGTGCCCTAGGTCCGCACGGTAATTTCCCTGTCCTGATCCGATCGGTCGGAGCGTACGCCTCTCGAGTCCGCCTCGCCGCCGCTACGCCGCCGTCTCCGGCCCCTCGCCCCTTCTCCGGCGACGCGGATTCCTCCTCGACGGCGTCCTTCTGAGCAGCCGTGCTGCTGCCTGGGGCATCACCCGGGGCATATTCCCGCGCCCGCCGCCGACTGCAGCGGTTGAGCGGAGAGGATGCCGAAGCGGACGACGCACACGTACTCCAGCGAGGATGCCCTGCCGGAGGGGCCCGAGTCCGACCTCTTCGTATACTACTGCAAGCACTGCGCCTCCCACGTCCTCATCACCGGTCAGTTTCTCCCGCCTCCCAGTCCCATCCTATCCGCTTATCCCTTTTGGGAATTCCCATTCTTGTTTGCCGAAGAGCGCCGTGCTAAATTTTACCAGATCCGGATTAGTTCTAGGTTAGTACACAACTCAGCAACTGATGACGGACTGTTGATTTATATTGACAATTAGGACGAATTCGTGAAGTACTTGATCGGAAATTTTTTAGGGGGTGGTTTTGATCTAATCACTGCCTGGTTAGTGGTTATCCATTGCAAATAAGTCAGAAGCGTGAGCAGCACAGTGTGCGTAGGGTTTCACGTTCTAGACATTTTTTTGTGTGGGTACTAGCTTGCAGATTTTCATGTTGTGTACTACGACACAAATTTGGTTTTGTTTCTCTGCACATAGTGTATGTTGTCTACAAATATACTTGGCATGAAACCTAAAAAGTTACCATTTTTGGATGACATAACATTTTGATTTATGCAAACCGATTTTTGTTCAATATGAATTCCCCTAAAAGATTGTGATAGGCTTGGCGAGCTAACGGAAAATCTAGCCACTCAAATGGAGATGAAACTCAAGATTGGGTTTCAACTCTAGCCTACCCCAACTTGTTTGGGATTGATAGGCTTTGAAGAATGAAGAAGATGAATTCTGGACCTGTTTCTCTTGCGATCTTGTGATATATATCCATGACAGTAGTGTTTTTAACAGTTTAATCTGAATGACATACTGTGTGCTATCTTGCTCACCATTTTTCGAAGTTTCAAGGAAAAATATTTTTTATTCAGTACCTATTGTTGAGACTGTAACTTTCAGAAAAGTTCTTCAATTCTGATGTGTTTGTTCTAAAGATACCCAATTGCAGAAAATGCCAAAGAGGAAGACCGACAGAGCACATGTACTAGACAAGAAAAAGCATCTCTCAAGATTGAATGTGAAGGAGGCAGGAAAAGTCCTGTTGAAACGGTATATTAGTTATCCTCTGATTTTATTATTAGAGGAAACTACCATTTAGTTTTCTTAGATACTGTTGCATTATTTATAGATATTAAAGGCCTGTTTGGTTGGTACCTCAGTACCTGGGATTTGCCTGAGATGGACTTGAACTTCTGATGATTATTAGCCACATGTTAGATATGATCCACAATGTTCACATATTCCTGGTGATTGTTAACCAATTATCAGGTATTATGAACTGCAAAATCCATTGCCACAGTTCTTTTCTAGAGGGTAGTACAGTGACGGCTTAATCGACACAGTGTGGGCTTGCACAGTTTTACCCTACATAACTCCATAACAGTAGCTCTTCTTGTACATATTTGTCATGGGTTCAACCCATGACAGGATAAACACCGTCGGGAGGATAGCTGAGCGGCAGCTGCTGTTAGGGACGAGAGGTAGATTTAGGTTTGGGAGAGAAACATTGGGAAGAGATTAGACTAATTCTTTTTGCTTGTCAATTGAGTACATGAGGTCCCTTTATATAGGGATGACTAACTTGACATATAAGGAAATAATCCCTGCTATTATACAAACCAATCTAATCTCTATATCTAATTTCTAACTAAAACCAATATATTCCAATTTAATCTTACCTTTTAAGGACTCAATCGGATCTAATCTAATATTACCTTTTAAACTAGCAAATCTCTAATTTCTGCTACAATACCCTCTGGGTACTATTCACGCTACAGTACCCCCGCGGGTACTGTTCACGTGGGCTGGGCTAGGCCTGACCCAATACCCATGATAATATTCTCTCATAAATTAATTTACAACTTTTGTATGCATTCTGCTTTGTTATTACTTATTATCGTCTATAATTCTCATGTGCATATTCCTTTGAACTAAGCCACATCTGGACAATTTTAAGTTAATGTGATTACTAGGCTGCATTCCAAAATTTGATGATTACATAATATAAAGTATCTTGGATGCAGCGGAGAAGGAAAGCTTGAAAAGCAGTTCCGCATGAATTGTTTGGGATGTGGCCTTTTTGTTTGTTATCGATCCGAAGAGGAGTTGGAACTTGCTCCTTTTATATATGTTGTTGATGGAGCACTGAGCTCAGTGGCAGCTGAGACAAATCCACATGTACTACCATGCACTATGTTAACCTTTCATTAATCCTTTTAGTCATATTATTGAGTTTCCTAAGCTAACAACACTGTAATAATGGCAGGATGCACCTGTACCACCTTGCATCACACAATTGGAAGGCGGCCTTGTCCAAGTAGCCATTGAAGTTGAAGATCGGGCACAACGCTCAGCAATAACAAGTATATTATGTTGATCTAACTGGAAGAAACTCTTAGTTAAAACAGAACATGCAAAGTTTATGACAATTAATGCTAGCTAAGTCTTGAAAGTTTTCAGCACATTTTACAAATTCATGATAAATTGCTTTTTGTTCACTTGCCAACTCATTGTGGTAACCAAAATGTATTTACTTTAAGGGGTGAATGCCGATGATGTTCGAGTCACAGTAGCTGCCCCTGCTGCTCGTGGGGAAGCGAACAATGAACTGCTAGAATTCATGGGCAAGGTGATTTTCTCCTATGTATCTTAATCCTTGGCTACAATGGTTTCAATTAAATGCTACTATGCTGGCATGTTCATCTACTTTGAGCACTGTAAAAATGTGATATTTTGGATATATTCTTTCATAATAAGCATTTCAACCTTCTGAAGCAAACGAGCTCATGCTTTGACTCAGGTGCTTGGCTTAAGATTGAGTCAGATGACCCTTCAAAGAGGGTGGAATAACAAGTCAAAGCTTCTGATTGTGAGTTATCCTTTTTTACTGGGATTGATCTCATCTAAGATATACTTACAAAGTATTTTCATTTAATTGATTGTTCTTTCATGCTGATTATCTTCTACAAAATACATTGATCTTATTTAGGTTGAAGATTTGTCTGCACGGCAAGTGTATGAGAAGCTTCTAGAAGCTGTCCAGCCTTAGAGGGGACCTAAAATTTGTGGCAGCTCCGAGGCACTACTTCATGCATCATAATATATTATTGTTTGAAGGAAACGACGGAGTATTTCCTACTGGAATGGCTGAATATGAAATCGTGTGAGGTTTCTGAAAGGAGGCGGAATCAGCTAAGAGGTTGGAACACTGCTGGATTTACTCGCTTATAGCAATCATCAAATCTGAGTTGAATCTATTCATTATTTCAGTTGTAAACGTGAGTAAACATAACCCATTTAACTGTTGAAGTGACGCTGTCTGTACCCTTTAGTTGTGACTTGTGATGCAAACTGTACATCTTTATAAGAATCATGCAACGTTGGAATTTTGAGTCCAAAGCTTATCGATCACTTTGGATTACTGTTGTACATGTACAATTTCGTGTTGTGTTATTTCTCTCTCTCTCTCTCTCTCACGTAATCTTTTCCTGCTCCGCCGTTTAATAGGTTCATTTATTTGGGTTAACTATGGTCTTGAATAACTTATCACAAGGCATATGCCTAGTTTTCTATAAAGAAGGAACAAGCCCAACTTCTGGCTCTTGAACTTGAAAAAAGGTTGTATAAAGCACTTACACAAACATGTATAAGATTTCAAAAAGTTTGTGTTCAATTTAGACCATTCACACTTTCACAGTAGTCTTTATGGGTGAAGACTTCATATTTGTACTCTTACTCAAGTCTAAAGAGGGAGCGTGGGGAGTTGACTGTGATGAGGGCGGTGATGGCGACGAGGGAGGCTCAAAGGGTGCCAATGGCTATAGTGCTTGAAGGAGGGAAATAGAAATGTACTTATGTAAATACATAATATGTGTAAGATCTCGTGAAGTTTGTTTCCAATTTGAACTATTCACACTTTCATATTATAGTCTTAATAGTAAAGACTTTATAGTTCACATTCTCACTTAAGTGTAGAGAGGAAGTTGTGGGGGTGTCGACAATGATGATAGCGGTGGTGCTGGCTACGAGGGAGTCTCGAATTGTGATAGCAACTAGAGTGCTCGAATAGAAAAATGGAAAAAAAGGGTGCCTAAAGAAAACCCTAGCACAAATGGTTTTTATATTTGTTGACCATGATGAATAAGTGATCAAACCAATTAGTTGGTGGTTAACCAAATTAACTGGGTTGACTGGTTGATTAATCGTGTTGACTGATTGATTAATCACATTGACTAGCCAATTAATCGAACAACCGATTTTGTTTGATTAATCGAACAACCAACTTCCTCGACCGATTAATCGAACAACCAACTTCAATCAATTAATCGAGCAACCATTTTCATAGCCGATTATATAGTTAATCGACCAAATTTTCTAACAACAATATTGATGTGGTAAAGTTATATATATATATATATATACCAGACGGATGGATCACGATACTATTGTATTTACATCACTAGTATTGTACCCGTGCTACGCACCGGTGAAAATAAAAAACAATTATATTATTAGTCAAGAGTTGGATTCTTTAGAACTTTAATTTAGTAGTTAGAAAGATTATATCAGTATCAAAGAACAATTACAGGTGCAAATCAAACCATAGTTATTAAGGCGTCGCCTAATCGTCGCTTAATCGACGATTAGGCGTCCGGGCGGCCGGCCGCCGACGCCACGGCCGACGACTCGCCTCATCGGAGTGTGGCGTCCGCCTTAGTATATATGGCGTCCGCCTAATCGTGTTTGGCATCGCGCGGACGCCATATTTCTTCGCATGGACGCTAGACGGCGGCAGCAATGGATCTGTGTCCCCGCCACCTGGATCCGCACCCCCGCCGCCTGGATCCATGCCCTCGCCACCTGGATCCGGGCCGCCGCCGCTGGATCTGCACCCCCGCCGCCTGGATCCACGTCGTCGCATGAGGGAGGGAGAGGAGCAACGGGCGGAGCGGCGGTAGGTGACCGATTGAGAGGAACGGGAGAGGGAGAGGGAGGAGGAGTGGGAGGAGGCCAATGCAGGGCGCGACGGGGAGGAAGGGGAACGGGAGTGCGAGGAGTACCAGGACTGGGAGGCGGAGGAGCGGGTGCTGGTCTGCTGGAGACTGGAGTGGGCCGCTATGTGGCAAGTCTGGACTGTGGAGATTGGAACTTCTGTTGAGACTGGAACGTTCTGGAATTAAATTTCTGCATTATAAAAAATAACTGTGATATATGGTTGTCATTGTATATTTCTGTGAAGTGAGTATGGCGTCGCCTCGCCGCACGCCATACTCACCTAAAAGGTGTGAAGGTGGTTAGGCGCCTCGCCTCACCGCACCGCCGTAATAACTATGAATCAAACTGTTATATCCTCAAATAATCAAATAAAAGCACAAGAAAAATATTTGCTTGCAGTCCAAGCCATCAGGCTGCATGATTTGGCGTCTGCAATCTGCACGGACGGCGACCTTGCGCTGGACAGGGAGCAGCGTGAGGGAGGGAGAGGACGGCGCCGGTGATACGATAGGAGGGATCGGGAGGAGATCAATCTGTTAGAAAATCATAAACTTTAGCTTAATTCTTAGCCTATTCATGATTACCCTTTATGCGGAATAAGACATTAAACTAACCGGAATGAAAAAACCATGAGAAAAGTATAGTTGTTCTTCTCTGTTTGTTTGGTGTAGATCTCCTAGCAATTGGTAGATGACATCGATCCTCTGGATGCCATCTATACTGTCCTTGGACAGCCATTCGAAGTTCCTCCAGCGAAACTAATGATCGGGATAGTTTTGGGAGTAGGACTGCCGAGCAGGAAGAAGGGGGGTGTTCTGCTTGGGTCGGGTCTCCCTTTTTATAGAGTACGCTGTAGAAATCGGGAACTCATCCATATAGAAAGAAAGCACATTTCGATCATGACGCTCACATTAGATGGAAAGAGATCAAACCGAAAAGGAAAGATCTCAATATGAGGAAAGTCATTAGAGGAAAATATATCAGCTCACTAAGGAAAATTCTTTACATGAAAGGTCTTTAATCGAAAAGATATTTATCTACTGAGGAAAGTCCTTTAAATGAAAGGTTATTATACGGAAAGATATCCATCCACTAAGAAAGTCCTTTAAATCTAAAGTTATTATATGGAAAGATATACATCTTATAAAAGAAATGATCTAGATAATCTGGAAAGTCTTGACTGGTCATTATGGAAATATGTGGAGGAAGGAGATCGATCTAATCTCCTATAATTTTGCTGAGACGCTGAAAGAAATTGCTGAGATTTAATATTTTTATTTTTAATAGAGTAAAGATAAATGACTAAGATTTTTTGGATGGTAGATGATTAAAGATGAAGAACTGAGATTTATCAGAGGGGTGATGTGTCTAGTCTCTCAACTCACCAATTATATAGTAGGGTAGATTAGGTGCCACCAGACCACCAAACCACCCCGGAAAGAGGCAGGCACGCGGGGTCGGCACACGCGTTGCAGGCGGCGGCAGACACGAGCGCAGGCAGAGGCGCTGCGTAGAGAATTCTGGGCCGTTGGATTAGTGTGGACGGTGGATACTGAGGGTGTAGTCAAGCCGAGCCCTTGCGCAGTTGCGCTGCGTCAAAAGTCAAAACCCCAAACCCTGGACCTGGCGATGGAGAGGCAATTTTTTTTTTCTTTCCCCTTGAACCCTCCCCCGGAACAGGCCAAGGTGATCCCCATTCTCCCCGTCCGCCCCACCTCATCTTCTCGGGTTCCTCCGCCCGTTCAGGAATTTGATTTGCTGGGGGGCGGACGATTCCTTCTTGTCTGATTTTGTTCGTGGTGACTGAATCGAGCAGGGAAGCAGACAAACGTCGTGGGCGATCCATGGGAGAAGGTGGAGATGGGAAGTCATTCAATTTTCTTCAAATACTTTTTGGTATTAAGTTTTCTTCCTTTCTTTCATGTGGGGTTGAATTTGAGAGCCGCTTGGCACACCGAAATGCATGTTCATTTTCCTGTTGGACAATGCACGCCTCATATTTTTTTTTGTTAAATCTAATTCTCGTGGTGCTTAGGAAATGTGTAATCATTGAATGGTACATTTAGCAGGAACGAAATTATAATACATTTTGGTCCAAGCTTATTGTTAATGCTAGAATATTGCAGTTATGTTGTTCTTCAAGCCATTATCACGGTATGAAGTTTTTTGGTACTAAATTTGCAAACTAGCACTAAGAGCTGCCCAAGTGCCCATAGCTGATTGCCCCACATATCCTTTTGTTTGCATAATTACATGTTAATTCGTTTTCCATGTAGTTTTTATAGACCCTTGTGTCGCATTTGCTGAATGGCTTTTGTCAATTCCAGAGGGCGTAATAGCTGGAGGTGCTGCCGGTGTTGTTGTTGAGACAGCTTTATATCCTATTGACACAATAAAAACCAGACTTCAGGTATGCTAACTATACGTATTAACAATATGTGGTATTCTTTTAATGTGTAATTAGTTCATTACGTATCTCTAAAAATTTGGCTCATCACGTACACACATATAAGTTCGATGTACTTAGTAAGTATCTTGTTTTATTTTCTTTTGTTAGATATAGTATCTTGTTTTATTTTCTGTTGTTAGATATAGTAGACCATCCGCTTCCATATTTTCTTTCTAACCAATGTTTACATACTGTTCCAATTATGCTCTCATTGTCCATGATAATTTAATCTGCTCTTGAAGTAACAATGTTCTGAACTTCCTTTTAGAGCATCTGCATTGTTTGATTTTTTTTT
>KE371385.1:8384-21388 GCA_000418225.1 Zizania latifolia
CACCGGCCGCCGCTCCCACGCGCCAACCAGCGCTTCGTTTCGCGCGCGCGGGGCGAGGGCCTCCCGCCTCCTCGGCCCTCGCTCAGTTTGGGCCCCCGTTTGCACCGCCTTATACGCTTACTTGGTGGGCTTCTTCTGTGTCGGCCCACTTGGGCCTCTGGTTTGGTTAGTATGGACAACGTGGAGCAGTTCGGGCCGTGGGCCGCATTCGTTTTCTCAAAAAGAAAATTTTGGTGTTTTCTTCAGCAAGCTACTGGTAGAGTACTAATTTTCTTCAATTTTTGTCATAAATAATATTTATTTATTTTAAAATTGCAATTATGGATAGCACCATCAAAAATTACAAAATTAGACCTTTGTCGACATTTCAAAGTTCTACATTTCAAATGTCGACCGGAAAAAACTGCTCCCGGAAAAAATACCTTCTGTCAATATTTCAAATGTCAACAAATGTCTAGTTTTATAATTTTTCAATGTCTAGTTTTGTAATTTTTCGATGACGCTATTCATAATTATAATTTCAAAAAAAAAATTTTATTTATACAAAATTCATTTGTCTTCTTATTTACAACCTTAATTAACATGGAAAATCTCCGTGTAACCTTGATTACCATCCTGCTTTTTCTTCTTTCCCAATGAAAGGGTTGTAGAGTCGTTGCTTACCGACAGAATGTTCTAGCGCTGCGACATGTTACCCCGACGACACGGACGGTTCGAATGTTTGATAGAAGTCTGACGCGAAATGGCAAAAGCTTCGCACACTCAACTGTACACTGATCGGAAAATGCTGGTCCTGGATTAGGGTTCTAGATAAACAGGAAGGAAGAAGACGATGAATGCTGATTCTGGATTAGGGTTCTAGATAAACAGGAAGGAAGAAGAGGATGTGCGAATATTTGAGGATCGATGAGCTCCGGTTCAATCGGTGCGAAGCGAAAACTGACAACACACAGCATGTCTAATTAGCGTGTACTTCCTAACTGTTTGTTCTTAAAGTTTGTTCTTAAAGTAATTTTAAAGTCGTCAAAGAGATACCAACAAAGATACCAGAGATATCATAATTTTTAATGTTAATTTTGATATCTTGTAATCTCTTTAAAATTTCCCTTCTTCTTAACCTTCTGTCTTGTCTGTTCTTTCTTTCTTTCTGCAAAGCAGGCTTCAGAGCAAGTTCATCTAGGTCTATACAAAATGATTAGTCCGATGACCTTTCTACAGCCCGGCTGATGTTTGAATTTCTTCCGTCCATTTCTGCTTGGGCATTCAAAGCAAAACTAAATAAGAGCACTAATTTATTGCCATGGCCGCATTACTGTCATGTGTTCCTGATTGCTGGATACAGGACCAATTCTAAAATCAAGAAAGGTCGTAATCGGTAATCCAGAACTCCATTAATCACCTGATTTGTTAGATATCATTGATCTGTAGTTGACTGCTCACGTCAAAATGTTTAATGCCTGTTGCACCTAGCCAATTAGGGCACGTTTGGTAGCGTGTGGTAGCCTGCACGAGCCATTGGTCTATCTTAGCGCATGCAGGGAAGCTTGTTTGCCTGTTTGGTTTTCTAGCCAGCCGATTGAGCCTAGCTCCCACAATGCAAAAGGAGAGCGTGAGCATAGCTACGGAGAAACGGATTTTGATTTCGTTTCACACAGACCTAGCCAGCTCAAGAAAAAAAAGCACATGTGGCAGTGTTTGCGTGCAGAAAGTTTTATCATTTAATCAATTAAACAACTTCTCTACTTAATTAGACTATATATATACAAGCAACTAAACATATTCATATTAAATGAAGCTAACCTGTTACAAACGAGACTTACTCACTTCACTGATATAAGATAGGCAAATGCTCCCCTAGTTTATGACTAGGCCTTCCGTTTGTTCGGGCAGCCATTCATTCTGCGACTGCTGCTGCGACGTTCCCGATTTTCGTTGACCTTTGATTCCGTCAAATTCTTGATCGAGCCGGACCTGACGAAGCTAGAGATGGCCAACGCTGACTTGTTTCTCCGGTGAGGAACCGGGGGTTGGTTAATCAGTCAAAATCTCCCGCGAAAGCTGCTGGCTGCTTGGTGCCCTTTTTTTTCCACGCCAAATAGAATTGCTCGATCGCCATGTCTGACTTATGAACCGATCTCTCGTAAGCTCGCATTGTTCGATGCGAGGGAGATAGAACTGTCAGAATTGACTAGTCTACAGGTCAAACAACGTACTAGTCCGTGCGGTTTCTGCTGCTCCGCGGGAGGAAATAGAAACAACAGAACGAGGTGAACCTACAGAGAAAGTTCAGAATCCGTTGATCTTTCAGACATGTTCAGGGTTCTCCAGTTACCCGTTGAGCAGGGAATCTTGGGTTCCAAGTTCCAAGCATGTCTCAGATATTTAATTCAAGAGACCGATCTCAGCAAGTTGTTGGAGAAACGGGAGCTATCTTTGTCGTCGTCGGAGCCAGATCAGATTGTCACTGTCAGGGAGAACTCTTGCAGATTGGATGCTCATGTCTCCTGTTGAACTCGCGCATGCTTTCACATACCATAATGGCTAATGCCGTGCTCGCTCTCAGTTAAAATCTTGCAGCTTGAATGAGACAAACGCACGCACAGTGACTAGCAGTCGCAGGCTTCAGTTACAAGTAATTCCTTTTAACAGCAGCACGCATATATACGTTTGTTTCAGTATTTGTTAGCCGAAGATTTTTAGGTTTTATTTAGCACAGCTTTAGATTTATAATCAACCTAGCTCTAAAAATCCTAGATCTGGAGCTGTGGATAGATTGCGGGTATTTAATTAAGTAATCTAGTTTTTATTTTAAACTAAAAAATAAACAATTTAAATTATTTTATTATACTATACAAATCCCAGATTGATTCAGCATGAATCTCAGAATTGAAGCTGTACCAAACAAGTTCTTAGTAGTTAACTGGTCTGAGAAGCTAAGTAGTCTGAATCTAGAGAAGCTGGTACTTACTAGCTTTTGGATTCTGATCATTTCTAAATTCTGCGGCTACTAATTCTCATAATCTAGGTTCAGAACATAGACCATTTCAGATTTTAGAAATAGCTGCAGCTGCTAAAAGTTGAAATAAACAGACCATGTACAAGACATGCCTTGCCCGGTTTTGTCTAGTTTTACTGTCTCCTGTATATTCCTCGAACCAGACCGAGTTAATCCTAATTACATCCTGTCAACCGCACTGGTTTCCAGCAGCGTTCAGCATGCACTAAACAACCTTTTGTAGATTTGATCATTGAAATTTTAAGAGTGCAAATCCTTTTTTTGGAGACGCAGTTTTCTAATACAATTCTAACACCGCATGCACATGCGTGTTCTTCTTTGCTTTTCCCTGGTAGGATTAGGAATACACAAACAGTACTGCACCTCTTCAAGGAGAAGATCAAAGCTGACAAAGCAGCCGCCGTCAGTCACTCTGACAGTGCGAGGCACAGAAGCTGCCTCACAAGTTCCGATCGATGCTGTGTCTGTCAAGTTAGACCCGTTCGGTCGGAGGCTCGGACAACGCACACGATCGATTCATCAATATCCCCTGTCGGTTTGATCACTGACTGCCACATGTTGGATGAAGCCGGAGAAGAATAATCAAAATGTCGAGCAGAACTGCACGCACGCACGCGCGCGTACTCTTTCTCCCTCCGGGGAGCACAGCAGATGAGAAACCTACCAGACAAATCCTGATGAGATGAGCTTTGTGGGAAAATTATACAATACTGTAACGGTGTATTTTTTTTAATATTATAGTACTTGTAGAATCGATCTTATCGGTTAATTTTAGAGGATAAATCAGTAATTTAATTAATTATATTTTTGGTATAATCATTATTAAGGAATTTGTATATATCTCTTTCACTGGTCAGTTGTCGTACATGTATCACTTATTTTTTATGATTTTATTCTTTTTAAATTCTACTGCCACTAATTAAGATAATATTATAAATTATTTATTTATGCTACTGCTATTAGAATGTACTATAAAATTAAAAAAATTAGGATATAGTCTCCTATCCTATCTCCTGAGATCAAATATAAGATTATTCCATTAGCTTGAAGGCTAATCTCAAAGCACTCTCAATCCTCTGTCCTCCCCTGTCCACCGAACAAAGTAATCTGCCGCCGCTACACGTGCTTGGGCAGTTGCTTCGCCAGCAACGTCGCTGCTACGCGTGCTTGATACGAGATAACGGTTTTTTGGATTAAGTGATATTGATGTGTAAGTGCAAATAATTCCTGAAATACTGTTGATGAATATTGAATGAAGAATCATATTCCCCTGCAATGAACCCTCTAATCCTCGTTAGCATGGTATTTCATCAGGGATGTTTTTTTTTCATCTACCCAATATCTGATGAGCAATTTTGTCAACTCCCTGGTGACCAATTGAATTGAGATTCTATAGAGGTGTTTCTTGTTCATTTTCTCGGCTTATCCCGTGTTTGAGTGTGCGGAGTACGGGAGTATATGAAAAAATTGATAATTTATCATTTTCAAGATGACTCTTTAATTATGATATTACTTGAGAAAATAAAATTTATGATTTTTAGGTCAATAAAAATAGAATATGATGATAAAAATATAAATGTAATTTTTAATGATGATAAATTATTAAATCTCTACGAGCATGCTTTGCAGCTAGAGGAGGATTGGTGTTAGATTAGACAGGGCATCAACCGATGAGGTATGGGATCATGTTCCATATAGTTTTTTTTCCGGCGAAGCGCGGTAGTCGCGAGCGGACGTGCAGCCACGTACGTCGGATTAGCTCCGGCGACGCCGGCGAGCGTCAAGGGCGCTGATCGGGTCACACACGGGGCCGGATAGATAGCTAGGAAACCGTCAAGGCGTCAAAATTTCAGCATCGAGCACGAGTGCAACGACTGCGCGCACGAGCTAAACGCGGGTAACAGTGGGACCCCATCACTAGCACGTACGTACTCGGGTAAGCAGCTTGGGGGCCAAGGCTGGCGGCGACGACGATCGAGTCGCCGCCGCCGCCGGCGTGCGGTGACCTGAAAAGGACGCGGCCGAGATAGGGCGAAGCGGTGTCGTCGTACGAGGAATCGCCGCTAACTCTTGGGGTAATTGGTTTGGTTTGCTTCATTCCTCGGATGCATCGAAGTTTTTGGACGCGACCGAGTGCGCATTGCTGATGCGTAACCTATTTGCAGTTCTTGTGATGGTTTCACATCGGTGTCGCCCTCTCAAGCAGCACAGGAACAGACGAAGAGTCCCAGCCATGCGTGCCGCTCACATGTCGTTCCACGGAGAAGTTGGAGAGGTCGCGACAAGGGGTGGTGCTTCAGGCTGCAGGCAGGCAGGGGACGATGGTGCCGCGTGTCGCCCGGGCTGTCGATCGCTTGGTGACGACGGGTCATGGAGCGTGCGACACCAGCCGTGCAATCCCAGCTCCAGGTCGTAAGAGCTGACACCACACTCTGCGGCTCTGCGCCGGCACGGCAAAGTACAAATGGCGGTTGCAGTTTTTCGAGTGAAAAAAAAGGAATTGGGTGGTTTGTTTTTTTAAAATGGTCGTGCGTTTCAACCGGACAGTTTTGTTTATTCTTTTTGTAAAAAGAGCCGCGTAACGTACTTAATTTATCCGTCCAAATTAAAAAGACTCCACTTTTAGCATTTCATTTTTTTAAAAAAAATTGAAATGATACATTATTGATTCGTAAATAGTGAGATTTGTTATAGCTTAATTTTCGTTGTCAGATATTAAGAAAAAGAGATCAGTATCAATGAATCAACTTGGTTACTGGGTTGGCCTATTAGATTTCATTTAGTTAATTATATTATTAATTGCTAAATTTTATACTTATTTCTGAAAGGTTAAAGGCTCCTAATTTTATCTCACCTAGCCTCCGAAATGTTAGTAACGGCCTGGATTGTAGGACCGGAGATCCCTAGCCATTTTATAGACAACCATTCAAGATAATCATTGATCAAATTGACTGTTTATTATTATGGATATAATTTATATTACATAAATTACCATGATTACTACTAATTGAAGCAATCAATTGGACAATCAAATAGTTGGTCAATTGACTATTATAATCATATTAAAATAGGTAATGTGTGTATGAATGGCAAAAATTCAGAGAACGGTTTTTCTTCGATTCAAGTGATTTTTCGAGAGAAAATGCACGAATAATATCTGCACGTGAGTGCGCATATGTCTTTAGCAAAATCTATCATTGGGTTTCTCTTCCATTTGAGATATCGTTTTTTTGGCTGAAATGGAGAACGTGGAATATATTGGAGTCAACCTGAATCTTGAAATTAAGATCGATGATGTGTATGAACATGAGAAATTAGATCTAATTCTCTTGCAAAAAAGGAGAAATGTATACTCTTTACAGTCAATTGTACACCATTAACCAGGTAAAACGTAGCCTCGAATTGAAGTATCAGAGAAGTCAATTTGCTCCATGGGAATTGAAACATTACGTGGTTAATAATAACTGAACTTTTTTTCACATGTCGTACACCATTGAGAATGTACAGAAAAGTACACGTACGTACGTACGTACACGAATTTTCAAGAGCTTTGCATATGTGCTTACACATACACATATAGGTACGATTAATATAATCTGGCACAGAATAGGTAAGTGTACCTCAAATGATGTTTGAAGCCTAAATCAAGGTTTATAATTTCACAAAGTTTCTCTTGAAATCTGCTAATTTTGAGCTATTCAAGTCTGTGTGAAAAAACCATCGGTATTTTTCTATATGTTTCGGAGAGTTATGATTTTTGTTGGAATTCGATAAATCGACATGCTTCGGAGAGTTAAAGATTTTTTTCGAATTGTACGATTTTCGTTCTGTCTTTCTGGGGAAGAAATTTTATCCTTAAACAAAAATTGCAAACCCTAGCCTCAATACCATCAAAAGCTTAATAGGACTGTTTGATAGAGCTCCAACTCTAATATTCATATATATTAGATCTGAGGTTGCATGATATAATAAAATAGTTTACATTTTTATTTTTAGTTTAAAATTAAACTAAATCGCTCAACTAAATATTCTCAATTCATCCACAACTTAAATCCTAATTTTTTAAAGTTAGATTTGACCGACTCAAAAGATATTCTGAATTTAGAGCTGTGCCAAAATATCAGTAACTCGTCAGCTTCATGCTGTGGTATAATTAAATAGAGTATTACTTTATATATATACCTAATAATTTCTGTTCTAGTTCGCTCGCCGTGGCCACCGAACAGCCTGAGTCCTGAGAGCTGGGCAGCTGGCTAGCTTCGCCGCTGACTACTACGTACTCACACTCACACACACAAACTATGAAGCGATCAATGCAGGCAACGGCCGGGTAAAGGCTCGATCTGGTATTCTGGTAGAATAACCTGATCAAAGTATTATGCTACGTACGCGCAAGAAATTCAAACCGAAGAAATCAAAATGTGAATGCTACATACTACTGTCGAAACGACGACCATGGACGCACGTATGCTTGAATAAATAAGAGATCGAGGGCGGGACAGAGATTTTTGAATGCATTACTGCCATATATCCAAACAGTCTGTGGCTGCAGACTGTTAAAAACCCCTCCTTTGTATTTTTATTCGAACAACATGCACAAACATTTACAATGCTCGTCGTTATTTGCAAAAAAATCGAATTGCCATGCATTCTTGCATGATAGCTAGCTAGCTAGACTGAATAATGGTCAGTCGTGTATACTACTTATTTTTACACAGTGATTAATTAATTTCGATCCTGATTAAATTACAGGAAGATGTATAACTAACTAAACAAAAAATGAATGAATGAATCCACACGCCATGTTAATTATTTTGTTAATTTGACCCCACTGCACGTAAGGGTTCTTCCTTCTGATCGAGTACGTAGTCGCCTCTTCTGAATAGTAGTAGCTCTAGCTGATCGATGAACCATTCAAATTTAATTTACAGCCTGGACATGATCATCGCCGGTCTCCCTTGAGTAATCTCTGATTCCTCCATCCTCTCTAGAACTGCATTAGCTGCAGATGACACCAGCTCGGCCAAGTCCCTGCAGAGGTAGAGATCGACATTGCAGATACAGTGATGGTCAGTTGCATGTTCTGCATGCGAGCATGAGATGGAAGCAGCTAGCTAGCTACCGGAGAAGATGATGGTAATGGCGTACGTACCCTGTGGCGGAGTCGTAGGTGAGGCCGACGGTGTTCTTGACCTCGCGGAGCGCGAACTTGAAGCGCTCGATGTCGCGGGGGTGGTGTGCGGTGGACTCGACGACGGCCTGAGGTAGGACGAGGTCGGAGGGCTTGATGTCGTAGAAGATGGGGATGATGATCTTGCGGGACTCGACCAGCATGGCGAGCTCGCGGAGGCAGTACTCGGAGTCGCAGTAGTGCGGCGAGAAGATGGCGACGGCGACGGCGCAGTCGGTGATGGCGGCACTGATCCGATCCTCGAGGCGGTCGCCCGGCCGCATGGACATGTTGTCAAGGAAGGCACGGATGCCGCTGCCGCCGCCGCCGCCGACGACGAGGCGATCGTACAGCAGCCTCGCCACCGTCCTCTTGGTGTCCACGCCTCGGTGGTTGATGAACACGTCGTACCGTGGCTCCCCCGCCAGCCCCTCCTCGTCGTACTCCACCCGCCGTGGGCGCCCTGACACCGCCGCCGCCGTTGCCGCCGCCGCCGACGCGTTCAGCCGCGACGCGATCGTGCACCGGCTACGCGGCATCCCCGACGACGACATGGCCGGTCGATCGATCAAGAAATGCACTTGAATTAATACTCGATCGAGCTTGCCAATTACTGGTTCACAGCGCTAGCTAGCTAGCTATCGATCGTGAGCTAGACGGCGCAGCTAGCAGACGAACGGAAGCAAGAAACCGCGGGAAAACGGCTAGCTCAAGATCGTTTTTAGTTTCTGATCGAATTGTGTGACCGGTTGCCGGGGTCGGGGTCGGGGTTGAGGTATATATAGTTAGCTAGCGGCATGGATTTTTTTTTGTCTCAGTCTCTTTTGAAAACGATTCAAGGTTGAATCAAGAGAAGAAAATTAGACGCTGATTCGACCAGCTACCCGGCCAAATAAACGGACGTGTTAGTAATTGCTAGTCTATCGTCAATATACCCCGCAGCTCAAGTGCAACGAAAGAGGAGACAAATAGTAAACAGTAAAAATTCTTACCTAGCTAGCTACTCTTTTCAGTTGCTGATCGATTCGAGCACATATGCATGTTTTGTATTGAATTGAATTTGGAAGCAAACAATTATACAATGCAAAAAGGGGTTTTCTCCTCTTCATTCCCATGCACGACTGATTTCCGAGAATTCAAAAGGTTTGATTTTTTTTTTCAGCATGCTTGCATACGCCAGTGCGCACACGCGGCAGAAGAACAGGAGAAATTCCGTATAGGGAACCGAGGCGATCGAGACTATTGGCTCGTTCTCAAAACTTGAAAGACGGGGCCGATGGATCGATCTGCCGCACTACTCGCACTGCGGGAGATCGAAAATTCAGGCGAATTCGAATATAAATCTCCAAATTGTCCGAAACTTATTGAATCATTATTGGCAGCGTTCTAATTTTCACGTCTGTTTGAAAATCAAAATCCGTGAATTTTAAGCACAATTTCAGGAAAGTGTAAGGTAAGGTTTGGTTGGAGGGCAATTAAAAATTGGATGGAATAATCTAGTTTTAAATTTAATGAGACGATTCTTTTTTATTTGGTTAGGTATATAGTATTAACTATTTTTTTAGTTATAGAGACGACGGTGAACGAGATGAGCCAGTGAAGAGACTGTGTTGCTATTATCATCCACCGAGCTAACTCTGTTTGCTAACAGTCTGTTGTGTCGCTGTTCACTATCGCGTGCCGACGTGAGCCATCCTCTCCTCCGCCCGGCTTGTGGAGAATGAGAGGTCAACGATGAGGGGGAGCTAACGGAGAGCCGTGGGTGCAAGTGTCGGTGGTGAGGCCCGATCGTTAATGTTAACATCGGGCGAATGAGTCTATTCAATAAAAATTTTAAAGCTAACTCATCTAACCTCTTAAAAAAATATTCTAACGTTTAATTTCATTCAACTGATCCACCAACCAAACATGTTTCGTTCATCCTAAAAACGGGATGGAATTATCCATCCAACTTCATCCAGCGAAGTAAAAGCGCCGTCTCCCATTCCAGCCCCGGCCGTACAGGAGACGGGTCGTGTCGGCTGGCGTCACACGCTTGGACTCACGTGTCTGCGCTGATGGACGCCCTGACGCATTCAACTCTAGGGCTGCTTGAACAAAACCCAACCTATCGCTGTAAAAATTAAATGTGAACTTTAATTAACTGCTCTTTGTGAGTCAAGTTGAACGAATTGCACGTAGATTATTTATTTGGGCGGGGGTTTGAATTGATTGGTTGGTAATACTTGATGGTTATCTGTGACATGACAGGAACTCGGCAGATTGTGAGAATAGAGATGGAATTGCAAATGCCGGTTTGTCCTGGGAGACATGTGTCGTGTGTGCATGCGACACTCTGATTTAATTGGGCCCTGTTCCGAAGATAATCTGTTTGGATTTTTGTGCGACACATATATCAAATTTTAAGTAATATTCTCTCCGATTCTTTGCATAAATTGTTTTATCTTTCTAAGTTCTTTCTCGTATATAAGCTGTTTTAAATTTTGTAGATATTTTTTCACATTTTAAAAGTAGAATAAATGAGGGATAACAAAAATACGTGAGTTAATTTTTTATTTCCTGTGCAAAATTTCAAAACAACATATATATATAGAGAGAGAGAATTTTACAGTCGGAGGTATCAAGATGTACCATAATTTTTAGTGTTAATTTTGATACATATCGGTATCTCAGATACTAAAAGGTACCAAAATTAATACTAAAGTTATGGTAACTCCTCGAGAGCTGTAAAATCATTATGTATAAGTAATAAAATATAGTATAGTTTGTTTAAAATTTCTATATAAAAATATCAAAAAATATTTTAAAGCAGTGTATCACACTATAAGTATTAAATTTGTTAATTTTAGCCCTAAAAAAATTGGTGGAAGAGTTAAATAATCTATTATCTACCCCGACTGTCAAACGGGTCTTAAGTTAAGAAAAAAAAAACATGATGTTGAATTTCAAACAAGAGATGACGTTGAATAGTATACTAGGTAACTAGTTTACGGATAATTAGAATAGGAATTAAGTTACTGCATGTTTTGACTAAGGCATTGTGTTGGACTCTTGCTAGAATTGGATAAAATATGATTTAATTTTAGTATATAAAAGACACCAGTGGTAACTCTGGCAACTATCATTATCATTATCATTATAGTTGATGGGGTTTCTATGGGTTGATAAATAGATTATTTATTGATGTGATTGGTTATTTATATATTGGTGTTTATTGATAAATCATATATATAATTACGATGTAATGAAAAAAATATAATTTTGAAACCAATTATAACACCCGGTTAGTTGGCTAGTTTATGTATACATGGTGTTTCCACTTTCTTAGTTTGCAGGTTCCAACAACGACTAAGTTCCACTTTTGATTTGAAATTACAAATCTTGGACTTGATAAATCCACCTTTCGACTTATAAATTCACCTTTTTGAGATAGGAAAAAACTTAGAAATACATAGATAGAATCATAGAAATGCACACGAGTGGCGAATGGTGATGATCCATGGCGCGGGCAGGGCATCTTGGTGCAATGTTTTGGGCCAGCAATAAATACCGAATGCTGTGATGTTTTGTTTAACCGAGCGTCAGACCGAACCATTCGTTTTGGTTCAAAATTTATATTTAAATTTTTAGAATTGAAAATTTCTATAAATATTAGGTAATCTATGATGATCCATGGTGAAATTTGTTTTTAAAATATTGATTTCACAAAGTTATAAGCAAAATAAGATCATTAAAAATAAAAATAAAACACTTTGGCTTAGCCCAACAGATTGCATAGACTTTTTGTTTTTATTCTTTTACAAAAACGATAAATTACTAAATTTTAGATGCTCTACCATTTAATTCAACTAAAAAAGTAATAATTGTCATACTATTTTTTTAATCATTGTATCAAAAATTTTCTTTATATTTCTAGATTTCTAGATTTTCCTGTATTTTTTTCTATTTTTTGAATTTTTTAAAAAATGATCGGTTTTTGTATTTTTTGATTTTTTTTAAAATGATCGGTTTTTGACGTATTGTCTAACCGAAGTTACCGACGCTAAATCATCCGGTAACCCGACATCCGTAACAACTGCGAGCACGATTTAGTCTGATAATCGGGCTCCACTCGGTTTATGTTAATGGTCGTGAAGGCTTTGCTGGCACGTTGATTCAATTTTGCTCAAGAGACCGGTCGATCCAATTTTGCTCAAGTGTAAATGTGCAATGCCAGACATCTTTGATGCACCACAGTTTCACACAAGAATTGCTATGGATTTTCATGGATTGAATTCCTAAGTACATACATCGCCTCCGTTTCACACTTTCACGACAAAAGATTCAAAACCATCCAAATGCAAAATTTCATGGAATTGTTGAACGCTCACAATTTAATCAATTAATCCCCGGTGTTGGATTAATGATTAGACGTTTCGGAGAAGTCGAGGAAAATAAAATCATCTATCATTTGGAAAGTTAATAATAGAGTACAGTCGATCGATCCCAACCGTTTTGTTGGGATTTGATAGTACGAAACAATCGTCGATACTCAATTTGCAACGGTCAAAGACGGGGCTTTACGATGACCGAGATGATTTCACACCATCAAATTTCAGCGGGATGGTTGAGATCCGACGGCTCGCTAACGTTGGGAAGCGGACGCTAGAGGAGCCGGTTCGTTGCTAAGGCGCACAGAGTCACCGACAGGTGGGCCCACGGCCCTGTAGCCCAGCAAGTCGGAGTCCACTACGTCCCTTCCGCCCAAATCGCCGTCGTCCCCGTCCGTCTCACTCCCTCGCCGCCGTCTTCCCCGCCCGCGGCCGGCCACATGTGGGA
>KE371385.1:21473-37650 GCA_000418225.1 Zizania latifolia
TCCCCAGATCCCTCCTCGCCCTCGCCGCCCGCGCCATGCCGTCGCGCCGACCCTCCCCTCTGCTACTCATCCTACTCGCGCTCGCGCTCGCTCTTCTATTCCTTCTGCTCTCCCCCTCTTCGCCCTCCGCTTCCCACCTCTCCAGCTCCCTCGCCGCCGCCACCGTTTCCACTCCTCAGTCCTCTCTTCCCGCCCCTGTCAAGATCTATCTGTACGACCTGCCCTCCAAGTTCACCTACGGCGTCGTACGCAGCTACATGGCTGCTCGTGCTCGCGCGGGGTCGGCGGCCGCGGCCTCGGTGGTGCCCGAAGAGGAGCTGCGGTACCCGGGGCACCAGCACTCAGCGGAGTGGTGGCTCTTCAAGGACCTCAGGCGCCGGGGGCCGCGCGATCGCCCCGTGGCCCGCGTGGACGACCCGGCCGAAGCCGACC
Organism: Zizania latifolia; assembly: GCA_000418225.1. NCBI lineage: Eukaryota > Viridiplantae > Streptophyta > Magnoliopsida > Poales > Poaceae > Zizania > Zizania latifolia. The sequence continues at coordinate 21,906 of KE371385.1, forward strand.
TCTTCTACGTGCCGTTCTTCTCCTCCCTCAGCCTCGTCGTCAACCCCATCCGCCCCGCAACGGCCGCCGCCGATGCGTCCGTCGTTGCGGAGCCCGTGTACAGCGACGAGTCCACGCAGGAGGAGCTGCTGGAGTGGCTGGAGCGGCGGCCGTACTGGCGGCGGCACCGTGGGAGGGACCACGTGTTCATCTGCCAGGATCCGAACGCGCTCTACAAGGTTGTTGATCGGATCAGCAACTCGGTTCTCCTCGTCTCCGACTTCGGGCGGCTGCGTGGTGAGCAGGCATCTCTCGTCAAGGATGTCATCCTGCCCTACTCGCACCGCATCAACTCCTTCCAAGGTGACATAGGTGTCAGCAGCCGGCCCTCACTGCTGTTCTTCATGGGAAATCGATACCGAAAGGAGGTGATGGCTTGATCAGTTCATTTTTTGGGCACTGTTCCATTCATATAGCAGCTGCATTTTCAGAAGGGATCTTGTATGCTAGGGAGTAGAAACTGATCTTTTTCCCCATATCCTAGATAACATTAGCATTGGATTTTATTGGTGGTCATATGGTTCCTTAAGTTTCTGTTTCTGTCTGAGAATTTTCGTGTCATCAGGAAAGTGAAGATTAATGTGCATTACAAGAAAAGAAATTTACCCCATGCCGTTCTTGATGTATATTCTAAACAGGAAAAGATAAACTATGTATTTTATGCAACTACATGCATTGATCTCACATGATTATTAAAAGTTTTAGACAGGTGTGTTTGTTTAGCAGTTTTCACATGCCAACTTCTCTGGTGAACCTCGACGCTGGGCTTATTTGTTGATTTGATAACAACATTCTTTCAGAATTCGAGTAGGATTCCATGTTTCCACAGTTTTGCAAACCATAATCTTTTAGAAAGTTCTGTCCTTTCTCGCACTTTCTTAGCTGATTGGTTTTTTTGTTTGTGTTCTGTTTTTGAAAGATCAACTCTCCCAACATGAACTCTTCTATTCCTATTTTCCTCTACCTTGTCCTCTTAACTTTCTTTCTTCTTCTGCACATGCAAAACATTGATGTTTGAAGGAATGACTCACATCATCAATGGCTGAAGTAATCTTTTAGAAAGTTATATCCTTTCTCACACTTTCTTAGCTGATTGATTTTTTCCGTTTGTGTTCTGTTTTTCAGAGATCAACTCTCCCAACAGGAACTCTTCTATTCCTATTTTCCTTTATCTTGTCCTCTTAACTTTCTTTCTTCTTCTGCACATGCAAAACATTGAAGTTTGAAGGAATGACTCACATCATCAACGGCTGAAATTTTCTACACATGCCCTGAGCATATTTGTTGATTGGTCAACAACATTTCTTTCATTATTCAATTGTAATGCCATGATAGTTTCCACAGATTTGCAAACCATAATCTTTTAGAAAGTTATAGCCTTTAGTGCACTTTCTTTGCTGACTGATTATTTTTCCATTAGTATTCTGTTTTGGAGATCAACAACTCTTCCAGCATAAACTCTTTTGTTCCTACTTTCTTCGTTCTTCTGCACATTTGAAACATTAAAGTTTGAAGGCATGAGTGATTAACACCATCAGTGACTGAAGTTTTCTACACATGCTAGTGTTTGCCGAGTCGGCTGACTACCCTGGCTAGTTGCTAGTCAGCGGCAAACCACCCCGATTAGGGGGTAATTGATGGGCTAGTCAAAGTTCGCTTCGTTGGTTATATAGTCAGTTGGTTTTAGTCTGCGACTAGTCGGTTAGGCAGACCGACTAGGGAATAGAAAAGTGGTCCAGACTGAAAATTTGGGCACTAGGGTTCATACTAATCCCAAAATAAGGTATGGCTCTCAAAAGTCAAATATCACTTTTATAATTGATTAATTTCATTCTATCAATAATCAATACTCTCAGAATGTACTATAAAACATGTCAAAAGTAGTTATCTACTTGTGCAAATATTTATAGTTGGCCATATCGAAGCCTCCAAGTGACTAGGTGAACACTGACACATGCACTGGGTATATTTGTTGATTGATCAATAATCCTTCTTTCGGAATTGAAGTGTGATTCCATGATAGGCTTCGGTAATCTTTTAGAAAGTTCTACCTTTTTGTGCACTTCTCTAGCTGATTGATTATTTCCTGTTAGTGTTCTGTTTTCAAGAGATCAACTCTCCCAAAATGAACTCTTTTATTCCTATTTTCCTCTACCATGCCCTCACACCTTTGTTTCCTTGTTAGTTTTAGAATTGTTAACCTCCTGTTTTGTTTATACATACAATTTATATTCATCCTTCTCTTTCTTCTTGCTATATTGCTGATGTCATTGCATACAGAGTTTACTGTCAAGTCTGTCACCACCCTTGTTCATTTCACGCTTTGTTTATGAATTTACATGTTCTTGTGCTAAGGCTGGCATTTTTTTGTGATAATTTAGGGTGGGAAGGTGCGTGATTTACTGTTTCAAGTTCTTCAAAACGAGTCTGATATAATCATAAAACATGGAGCCCAATCAAGGGAGAGTAGGCGTATGGCTACACAAGGAATGCATTCATCCAAATTTTGCCTCCATCCTGCTGGAGATACTCCCTCAGATATGCAGATTGTTTGATGCACTTGTCAGTTTATGTGTTCCTGTTATAGTCAGTGATTATGTTGAATTACCATTTGAAGATGTTATAGATTACAATAACATATCAATATTTGTTGAGACAAGCAAGGCTGTACAGCCTGGACTCTTAACTTCAATACTTCGAGGAATCAGTTCAGAGAGGATTCTGGAGTATCAGAGAGAAATAAAAAAGGTTAGTACCATCAGTCCATCACACTGATAGTTGATGTTGCTGTGTGCATATTAGATTCAGGATTAACTGCTTGTGCATTTTGCCAGGAAATAGAAATACAGAATTTTTGTATCTTTGCATTTATGATTAATTCTGTGTGCATAATGATGCAAGATTAGCTGCTTGGTGCATTTTGCCTGGAAAGTCACCGTTATTTTTTTTCTTGGCATCTTTGAACTATTGGCAAGATCTCCAAATGCCCAATGGTTTGGAGTTGTTTGGCAATTCTGGCTACTTTTCTCATTGGATTTATTTTCTGCTTATCGTGCAAGAGGCATTTTGCCCCCCAAAATGCAACTCTTAAGTAAACTTAATTTTCATCAACTTCCAAGTACTACTACAATGTTTGGTTTTCAAATAAGGATTTTTTATCATCAGGCAGTAAATATTTTTAATGTAAATGTAGAACTGCTCCAACTGGAGATATGTGGAACGGATCTCTTTTTTTTTCAGGGAAAAGGAATGTGTCTTAGATAAATATAGTCTGTATGCACCAACGTTTGGAATGTAAATCCTTTTTGCAAGGCTCCCAAGAAATATAGTTGTCTTATAGTTTTAGAGGCATGCTATACATATGATATTTTGAGTTTTCGACACATTTGGCTGTTTAACTGGTGAAACCTGATTTTCTGTTCAGGTAAAACATTACTTTGAGTATGAAGATCCAAATGGACCGGTGAATGAGATATGGCGCCAAGTTTCTTCAAAAGCGCCACTGATCAAGCTGCTGATTAACCGCGACAAACGCCTAGTTGAAGGAGGCACGAATGGAACAGATTGCTCGTGCATATGTTCAACTCCGAAGGAACTGGTACGTAAATAAGATGGTTCTCATCGTCTGGATGAAGCCAAGTTTTGCTGGACCCTTCTGATCGAGGGTTTCACCTGAATTTTGGAGGTTTGCTGAGCTCTGTAGTTATGTACAGCGAGGATCCTAACAATTGTTTTGAATGCTAAGCGCACGCCCATTTCCTGCTAATTTTCTTCAATTTTCAGTAGATAACTAGAATGCTGTCAACAATTAAGAACGCCCCTTACTGCTTCTGTCTAGATAAAGCACCACTATATTGTACCCTTTTGTTACACGTGCGAGTTATATCTAATTTCCTTTTTATAAGGATGGTATCCTCTGGTTTTCCATGCATCTGCATCACTAAGGTCTATTTAAAGGAGATTCTGACATTTAAATCTACTCAAGAATTCATAGTTTCTCTAAATAGTCTAGTTTTTTCTCAGATTATAAAACTGCTGTGGAATTTGGTAGGAAAAAGTCTAGAGATCCCTCAAGTATTAGGTTGTAGACGAATATTATCCACAACTAAAAATCAGACTTTTAATTTTCTAAACTAATAACCCCCGAGCGGTTAACTATGGTGGTTTTGCTGATGTGACTGTCTATGTGGAAGGAGACGCTGATGTGGCTGTTTACGTAGCTACGTGCTGGTATCTAAACAGTGGAACTCGCTTGTCAGTGACACAGAAAAATTTCTCTTTCTCTTTCCTGCTTCCTCCTCCTGCCTGTCGGCCAACTTCTCTCTCTCGCGCTCGCACGCCTGGCTTCCTCGCACCCCTGAGCTCCCTCGCACCGGCGAGGAGTAGGAAGTCAAGCCCGTCGTGGGGTCGCTTTCGAAGGTTCGACATGCAGGGGGCTGAACTTCGACGCGCCTTCCGCCCGCGCACAACTAGGGGCGCACGAGTGTGCCCAGGGCCCTACACGTGATGGCTCCTCCCCGTCACTCGCCACTTGGCCCATCCCTATCGAGAGATTGCGAGAGAGAAGGGGATTTTTCCTGCAATTCTGACCGTCGGATCGTGGGGCACACGTCGACGAGCGGCACTGGTAGTTGCTTTCTATGGAACGCGTGGTGACTAGTGGTCGATCGAGCCTGCTGCCCGGACATACTAGTGCACGGTTGCTCCGCGAAGGCCGACACGTGCCCTGGCGCCCCCGCGCGCTCTGGCGCTCCTGCATCTCGGCATCCCTGAGCTCCCCTACACCCATCTCACCCACGCCCCGGTGCCCTTGCATGCCTAGCCTTTGTCACGCTGCCAGGAGGAGGCAGGAGGAAGGAGAGAAGAGAGAAGGGCGCTAATCTATGTCATATTTTTAGGTCTCACATGTCAATCATTCTTATCATGCTAGCTCATCGTCCGTTACCAACGTGGACTGCACATCAGTAAAACCACTGTAGTAAACCACATCGGGGGTTATTTGTTCGATATAGATTAGTTCAAAGGTTAAAAGCCTAATTTTTTTAGTTAAAGGTAACTAATATTTAAGAGATCCTCCATACCTTTTCCAATTTAGAACTATTAGGGCGTTTACAACGCTCCAACTTGGAGCGTGGTTTCAAGTGGCCACGTAGGAGCAAATGCTCCAGCTCATCTTGAACCGTGGTTTCCAACGTCTAGGAGGAGCTTGCAGAGGCGACGGGGTTTTGTCTGAAAAGTGGACGCAGTGAGGCAGAGCCACGCGCGTTGGCCAGCCCATCGCCCCGTGCCCATCGCCCACGACTTGCTGTTCTTGGCGTGTTCCTGCCTTCTTCCTCGTACGCGCCCCGACCGCCTCCTCAAAGCTGTCGCCGCCGCCCGAAGCCGCCGCCGTCACCATCACCTGGAGCCGTCGCTGTCTCCTGAAGCTGCCGTCGCCGTCGTCGCCGTCACCCGCCGCGGCAGATCCCGTCCTGGGACGGTGTGGGGCGACGGAGGGTGGAGGCGTGACGCCGGCGCGGGGCTGAGGCTTCGGGCTGAGGCGCCACAGAAGGGCTTTGGGCTATGGCTTCAGCTTCCACGCTGTTAGCGTAATTAAGAATTACACAACAGGTTTTAGTATAAGAATCTCAAATGGTTCAAAGTGTGTATTATGAAGTGGTTTTTGTATCTGGTTCAGGCCTCCGAATATCGGATAATAGCCCTACGTCCAGTGAATTGTATGAGATGTGAATAATAATTGCCCCTTACTCTTGCAAAGAGGAAGATATTTATAGGCACAACATAAACAGGATGTTACCAAATTACTATCTATTTACAACCGACTATAACAGAGATATACGGTGGATTACATAAGGGTAACATGGTAAGATGCTGTATGAACACCATAAAGTACATGTCTTGTCGGAGAGGACTGAAGCCTCTGGTTTCGATCCTTACTCCGGAGTGGCTTCAGGGCCTTTGAGGCTGTTTAGCGGAATGTGGTTTGGAGGCTCCACAACTCGAGGAGTCTCCGAAGCAATCTTCTAGCCGAAGCCTAAAGGGTCCCGGAGAGAGGCTTCGGTGTTCAATGTCTCTTGATCAACTCTCAGTGAACCATAAGTACAGCGAGAGTTATTTCCTCCAATACATGCGTTGGGAGGCTGCACCGAAGAGGAGGGAGGAGGGAGGAGGAGGGAGGAGAGCGTTGAAGCAGAGGTGATTTCACTCTATGTGACACACCACTTTTTTCTAAACCATCGGTTAAAACTACGGCGCCTTGTAATCGCCCTTATCGACAAACCCTTCTAGGCTTCGTCGTGCGGAACAAGGACGGTGCCGAGTACGAGTTCACAGAGACGGACGGGAACGCCGTCATGCCGGGGCCCAAGGGAATTGCTTGTTCCCTAATGATATGCCCAATTTGGAAAGTAAGATGATTACAAACGGCAAAAAAGTGGAATCAACAAATCATCTCCATTTCAAAATTCAAATGCCTATATATTTTTTGCATCCAGTAAGCAGATTTGCTGCCAACAAGTAACAAAACGGCTAGTTAGCTCAACATAATTGTACATGGCTGCAGTACCAACACTGCAGTCCTGTTGAAAAGAATATATATCTACAATGCCACCATCCCCCCTAATCTTTGGGCAGAATTCAACAATATACTATCCCTCCATTAAGCATTATAAGTTGTTTAACTTTTTTCAAAATCAAACTTCTTTAACTTTGACCATTTTATAAAGAAATATACATAATTATAACATCAAATTAGTTTCACTAAATAACCATTAAATAGTCTATTTATTTGATATTGTAATGTTAATATATTTTTATTTAAACTTGATCAAAGTTGAAGGAGTTTAACTTTAAAAAAGCTAAACGAATTATAATATAAAACGGAGGTAGTACTGGCCATTTCTTCTGTATATGTATCCTAACTAAAACGAAGCTCTTCGTGAGAACTTCCGGCTGCTACAAACTATAAAACATCAAGGCCATGGAGACAGTAATGGTTAAGGATTCTCTCGACAAGACTGTTGGATTCAGGAACCAGCGAAGAAGTAATGCTGTTCCATAGGTGGAAAGTCGTAGAATCACTCACAATCCTGGAAAACAGAGCATCGTGTTGTGCTCTTTCAACCATGCTATCTGCTTGTGAGAAGTACCTGCAGTACATCAATATCACCATGAGTATGCATACTGCAAATTTGCAGCCACCACATGTGAAGAGTCAACAATTACTTTAACAACAAATAAATGTAAACGGTAGAATTTTAGGAGGGTTCACATGCATCTAATTCATAGGTTGAGAAGCACTATAACCCGACCAGAGGTGGCTGCAATAGTGAGGGTTTGTAAATGATTGAAGGGAAAAAGAACCAGTGCATTATGGGTAAGATCCATTAGCAAAAGATGAAAAGAGGATTAAGAAAGTCCAGGTTTGGCATGCTCTTCTCAGTGTGGTTAACATGTGATGGCACGGTAACAAAGTGCAACAGATCAGCGCACCATGCCACCACTGCAACAATGATAAGCTCATGAACAAGTCAGAAGAAGACGGTCAGCAGCATTGACTTCCCCTCTCTGAGTCTGCTGCAGTGTTCTATTCTTCTTAAAACCACTATGCCTGTCCACCCTCCTGGCAACAACACACCAACACACACACACAAAAACCCCACCACCACAAAAAAGGAACTATATTGAAAAGAGCTTAAACAAGTCTAGATCTGATGTATAAAGCTGACCATGCCTCATAATCCTAGTGTGCAAATATAACAGTCCAGTCTAAAAAGTTCTTGCTGGTTGAGATGGAAATTTGATGTACCGACAAACAATTTTAGAACTTAATATTGAATATCAGTTTCAAATAATAAAATAAAAAGGAGTTCTCCATACCTTGTAATATCTGTAGAACTTATAGGGTAAAATGCAATGGAGGGTTCAAACTTTATGTCAAGATGCCCCCTGTTTTGATCTGCTTTGCCAGACATATTTCTGATTACTCTTGTCACAAGTTCAGCACCATTCCACTGCAAGAGCTTATTATCATATGTTGAATAAAATTCCTTCAGGCACTCCTCTAAGAAAGGGCTGCAATTACATAAACTAGGTGAAAAACTGAAAAATTATAGTTGCATGCTTATGATGGTATTAGATATAGATAATCACATATGTATGCCTGCAAAATCATAATCAACAAAAGGAAACTAAGAATTCTATGTAAACATTGTGTATTTGAGACCTAATTACTTATATCCATCGCATTTATGTTATAATTGCTTGACTTTTCACAGAATTCACAGAAGACCCATAATGATACTTCTAGAATCTTGTGATTCGCATGCATGATCCTCCTCATACAAATTTACAGTACAACTTTAATAAAAGGCACAGACCAAAATAACAGGAGAAATACTTCTTTACATTTCCCCCTAAAGATAAATAGAACACTGAAAAATAATGGACTTTATCTGTGTTTCTTATTTGTATTAGATAATAGTATTGACTTGTGATCTCAACTAAATGGCATTAAATTATCAAACCATACTTAAAAGATCTATTGTTTTGGTAATGTCCGGCAAAGACATTACTAGATCTCTCATGTAGTTTAATTGAAATTCTAGTATTAATAAAGTCGTTGTCCTTTGAACTGCAAACATTTCAGCACACCGCTTTGATCAGTCGGCTTACCAAGCCAATCAACACCTAATTTGCAATGCATATAAGCACTGCACATCATTTTAACCAAGATGTCCAGAAGGAAAGTGGAGAACTGTTGCTAACAAGAAAGCCATATGAAATACCTGTGTTTTTCAAATGCTAATACAGCACCACTAAAACTGGAATTTCCAGAAAATTGTTCGACAACACCAATAGAATTCCGGAGTGCATTTAATGGTTTAAGAACAACAACATCAGAGTCGAGGTATATCCCACCATATCTGCAGATAGGGCACAGACGCACAAGTCAATAATAGTCCTATTCAAAAAACAAAAGGAATTAAAAATGTATTGATGATTATGTTTATGTTCAGACGAAAAAGCAATTTGTAACTAATTAAAATTCAAGTATACAAACTTTCCAAACTACTGGTTCAGTAATTAAAAAAGTATGGCAAATAAAATCGTTTGATAAAAATTTCATAATATTTATTGGTCAATTTTGCCTTTGTTGAGGGATAGATTGATACTGACATTTAAACCTCATGATGGTTTGTGTATCCTTTATCGTTTGTTCATATGTGAAAGTGAAGATGCCTCCTTTTGATGTTATGATATGCCAACTACTCAACTGTTTTCGTGGCAGCATGCAAACATAATACTGATCTAGCACAGAAGAACTGAGAGTCCATTTGGAGAGCTCAAGGTTGCTCCAGCAAAATTCTAAAACGATCCACTAAATAAAGAGCAGAGCACATTCCTTAATTAGATGTTTCTTCTGTGTTTAGCTGAATGTTTATTTGTGAAGAAAGTATTTCAACTCAGTATGAATGTTAATTTGGTTCGTTCTAAAGTTAAAAATCAACAATTCTGAATTTTCATGTCTTTCAATTCTTGTACTCGTAATTATAAAGTTATGGAAGGAAATCCATATGTTCACTCATGTTAGTTACACTTTTAGAGCCATATGAATTTATATAATTTTATCAGTCTGGGGTGTTAGCTTCAGCAAAAAGCTGCTCATCTGCTTTCATGCTTTCAGTGCTATCTTTGGTCACCCCTTTGGTAAGAGATGGTATTATTTCGTCAAGAGTTCATTACTTATGGATTCATCTAGTGGATATATAATATATTACTATATTATATTCTCTTTTCAAAAAGAAAGTACATCATGATCTCTCTATGTTCCTTCAACAGACGGCAAAGAGTAAAGTTTACCATGCGTGTAACTAAATAAGTTTGGTGATTTATTGTCTTACTTGTAAAGAGCAGCAAGACGTACTAGCTCGCTGTAATGCAAGGGATAGTATTTCGTATTCTGCCATTCGCGCCGCACTGATACAAAAACATTGGTTTCAGTACCCTCCAAAAGATCATCAAGATTTGGCAACGCAACCGCAACTTTATATCTGCAAGAAGAAATCAAAAACATGAAAGCCATTGCATTAGTTGCCACACAAACTAAATACAAGCTGCGATGTGACTATGTCTAGAGCATTTAAATGGGTAACGGTTGCTGTATGGGCTTAATTGAAAACAAGTGTGGATGCAACATGGAAATTAGAGTAATTTGGTTGTCAGAAGTAAAGAGTGTCCAAGGAAAGGATGTCAGCAATTGAACAATGTCAATTGCAAGTCAGGAAAAAATATCAAACTAAGTTTTAAAACTTCTACTTCTTCCGTTTCTGAATGTAAGTTATTCTGACATTTTCTAGATTTATCTATAGATCAATGAATGCAGACATATATATGTCTAGATTCATGAATCTATAGATAAATCTAAAAAATATTAGAATAACTTACATTCAGAAACGAAGGTAGTAAGTGCTAACACTCCAGGGAGAACTCAAATAGAAACAATAATGAGTAAAGCCACCGAAAGCCGCAGCCATTGACACAAAACGAGAGGAAGTTCTGTAATGGATATTTTAAATTGATTGAAGACTTGACATTATTTACTTTATTAGGTATCCAAAGAAACAATAACTACAGCATGTGATACAATGGCTTAGTTGTGTGTATCTGTTTTTACAATGAAATTTGACAGTAGGATTTCAGACACTGAAACAGTAAGAAAATGTCTATGTTCTGCTTCTATTAGAAATATTTGTAAATTTGTAAATTGTTAATTAAGTCAAACTCGGACATGTAACAGGCACCTTGACTTGATAAGATTTCATTTCTTTGATAGTTAGAGTTAGGTAATAAAATTAGCTCTTGTGATTAATTAAATACTACCCTTCAGAAGAGTCAGAGAATGAGCAGAACAGAAACATACCCTTCCTTCACAAACTCCTGGAAGAACTCCAGCTCCAGCGTCTCCGACAGCATGACAATGCAAGCATCGGCGTGCTGCCGCAGCAGGCTCTCCAGCCCACGCCGGTGCCGCACGCCATACGCCCGCTGTTGGCTGTTCCACACCATGAACACCCTCATTGAGCACTTCCCATGCTCAAAAAACTTCTCCATGAACTCAGAGAAGCCCAAATGTGGATCAATTCCGGGGAAGTACCCCCACCTCCTCTGCTGCTCGTTCTCAGTTACTCCCATTCCCTGCTTACTCTCAGACGATTGGAGACTCCGCTGCTCAAAATTTGTGATCGCAGCCTTCTCTACCTTGGCGAGAAGCATCCGCTGCACCATGCGGTCGCCGCGGGTGAGAGAGGTAAGGCCGGGACTATCTGGGTCCTGGAGCAGCGGGTGATTGCGCGGATTGAGGAATTCTAGGTTGGACCGCAGCATCCGATCGCGCCGCAGGTAGTCGGCCTTCCCCTCCAGCCACCGCGCCCACCCAGCACGGAGGCGCGTCTCGGCAGCGCTGGAGGCAGGCTTCAGGAGCAACGCATCCTCGACGCCGGCGATGGACGACATCTCCACCCGAATCTCCAGATCCACCGGCTCGTCATCGGATCCGAAGGCGGCAGTTGCGATCCGGTTTGCGGGCTCGAGGTGAGGTAAACCCGTCGGGAGGGGGTCGCCGGCGGCAGGGAGGCGGAAGGGCAGGCGGGCGACGCCGGCGGCGTGGTCCCAAACGAGATACGAAACGGACGCCGAGGCGGGGACCTCATCGCCCGCATCTACGCCGGAGGCGGAGTCCTCGTCGAGCACGTCGAGCTCGTCGATGGGATCGTCCTCAGGGTTGGAGACGGAGGAGGAGCCGTCGGTGGCTGCACCACCGGTGGTGGTGGTCGTTGCAGACTTTGTGAGGGTGGGGTCGAGCGCCGCGGCCCCGTCATCCTCGTCTTCCAGGAGGACAGAGGAGTTGGCGGCCGCGTCGCTCGAGGAGCGGGAAGTGGAGGAGAGGGGGAACGGGGATGACGAGGAGAGGCGCGAGTGGAGGACGGCGAGGGAGAGCAGCAGGAGGAGCGCCGCGACCACGGCGCAGAGCTGCGCACCCAGGCCGCCACGCCGCCGGGCCGCGTGGGAGTGGGAGCGCGGCAACATTGTTGCTGCGACGCAGCTTTCCTCACCCCCGCAACGTCGCACAGGCCGCGCGTCACAAACAAAGCTTGGTGTTTTCTTCGTGTTTAAACCACCACCCAGGCTGCCGCGGTGGCGCCCAGTCGGCCAGTCGCCGTCGCGCGAGGCCTCACCAACCTCACCACCTACTCCGGCGGTAACGTCAGGGAGCTAGCTGACTTGTGACCTGTGCTGTACTGCATGGACATTTTTTGTACAGTGCCAATTCAGCATGATTTTTTTTCGTACAATTCTCACGTGAAGCAAACAATTTGCTTAGAATCTTGCCATCCGAGCAAACTACAACGGGATTGACAGAAATCACAGAAAACACGTAGCACATCTGACTTTTAATCGGCTAAGGCCCATGTAGTTTGAAAAATAATTGCAAATAAATTTGTAGTAGCATACTGTTAATGGGTTGGAATGATACCAGCTTAAAACGAGTGATGCTCTCGCAACTAATGGAGATTTAATTATTTGTTATTTTTAAGTAAATATAATTTAATTATTTATCATCTGTATGGATAATGTATATATGAAATCATATAAATCTATGATTCATAGACCCAAATAATAAATAATTAAAGTCACTTTAAAGATGATGATGACTAGAATTTCATGTATATGCTCACTCGTCTACCGAGCGGGCACCGGAGCCTACGTGGTTTTTTTTAAGACTAAAAGTGCAGAGGTGTATGTTCTGTTTTTCTCTTTAAAATCTTCCATTGTTAAATGTTCTGAGCCATGTTTGTTATAAAGGTTATAAATGTAGAGGATTGTTCATTTTTCTCTTTAAAATTTTCTATTGTTTAAGGCTCTGAGTAGGTGACTTTTTTGTTAAATGATAAGAGTGTGGAGGCTTGTTCTACTTTCCTCTTTAAATTTTTCATTGTTTAAGATTCTAAATATCATAGTCATGTGCAATTATCATTAGATGTAGATTATCCGATGATTGGACGTATCGAGGTTAAGTCCCTTGCGTATTCGAATAGGGATGACAAACTTATCGTACTCAAACTCACTTTTCTTCTTGTAACTGAAAAGTAGTCCTCGATCTGGGGATTAATTTCCTTACAGTTTAAAATGTTTGTTATTCATGTTAGGAAGACATAATCCAGTCATTCAATATATAGTCCATTATTCAAGTTATGAGCAAGTGTAGTTTAAAGTTCTAGATTGATGTTGAACCTTAATTGGTTTCTATCGAAGCACTAAGACTGATCTAGTCGTTGATTGTTCTAATAAATGGGCTAAGACCCATGTTGTTTGAGAAATAGTTTTAATAAATCTTAAAGGCCCACTCATATGAAGGGAGCACGTGAATCTTTAATAGCTCGTGGACATTTGAACTAACAAAGAAAAATATTTGATGTTATAACTACTATTGCAGAATTAGCACACACACTGAACTGCACAAGATTTCATAGAACAAAGTTGATAAGAGGTTAAACAAAACATTTAAGTCTGGAGAGTGCTTACGGGAGATCTTGTTTCAATAGCACTACGTTCAACCATTACTTTGAACGAGAGATTTAATAATTTATCACCATCAAGAAGTTGTTTCGTATTTTTTTATTCTAATCCATATTCATTGACCTAAATGGTACTACGTATTATTATCTCGAGTGACACCGTAATCTTGAGAGCGGTAAATTATCAATTTTTTCTAGAGACTATTGGAATGAAAAAAAATACAAGAACAAATGGATATAAATGAGTGTGAAGTAACTCATACCAATGTATCCAAGGAAATCTGGTAGTCAGCAGTTGATGGAGATAAACAATTAAACATGTATCTGGTATTGTTGGTATCTGGAAGCTAACAGTTACATATAATCTTCAACTGTTCTATCTTCTTCATTTAGCTTAATAGTATACGAAATGTTGACAGGATGACAAATAGTAAAACACTTATTTTGACTATCAAATCATAAAATCTTGCGTTTTGCGAAGTCGATGCTTCAGTGAATCCGCAGAAAAGATGTGTAGAACAAAGTATATGAAGCATGAAATGATCAAAATCGTATCACCATACCAGAGTACGTGACATTTTCAGCCATGGGCGATGGGCCTCACGGCTCCTGATGCGCTTCGAGGCAGAGCGAGAGGTCGACGCGCGCGCGGCGGCACTGGGAGCGCTTGAGCGCGGTGCCGGCGCTGCCGCAGAAGGCGCGGACGGCGTCCGTCTCTCCGGGGCAGCACGAGGTCACCACCACGCACTCGGCCAGCGCCCGGTTGAGGTGCCGGGCTGCCGGCACAGCAGCTCCGGCTTCAGCGGGCCGCGGGACGCGCGGCGGCGGCACTCGGAGAGCGCCCTCTGGGGCCTGGGCCGAGGCGCAGCGCCCCGGGACCGCCACTGCCGCCGAGCCGGCTCCCCCGGGACCGCCACTTCCGCTCCCCCGTGAATCGTGATCTCGTCTTCTCGGGCTCTCCTCTCGGTGGCTCCTGATCCAGTAGAGTTTCTTCTAGGCCCGATTAGTTGATGGATTGGACGTCGGCCCATGCGAGATTCACCGTACTCTCGTCGTCTATCCCCACTTGGGTTGACAGGCCGAGCCGCCGACGCCACCCTCGTCGCACGTCGTCTCTTCCTGTGGCCAGTGGTCACGAGCACTGCACACTTGCACAGTGATCATAGTGTCACTGTGTCAGTCAGCTGAAAGCCGCGCGGCTCACGGGGGGAACCCCCAGTAGCAGATGCCAGATAGCACGAAACCGCTGGTAAAACACTCATCGATCACAAGTACAATGACTCAGTGAGTAGGACACGACTTCCCTTCGCAGAAGAGCAGCAGCCAGTGCGCCGGCGAGGCCCCTACATACGCGAAGAGCTCTCTGCACGCCGTCGTCCACGAGCGGCTGCAGGCAGAGCTGCATGCCGAGACAGAGAGCCGTGCCGTGCGTGACCACCGGAGCACTGGTATCCAAGGGCAAGTTTTTGTCCGTCTGCCCGGACTGTCCCCCGCGCTGTTCGCGCTCGCTCGCTAGCTTAGCTAGCTGCAGGCCACCGTCGTCCTCGTCGTCCTCGTCGTCTCTTCCCCCGTCAAATGATCACATGCTACCCATCAACTCGTCCTTCCGTCGTCTGCCCGTGCCTTTTCAGCTTTCCACACCCCCCCGCGCCTGCGGCCGCCGCTGCCGCGCCGACCCCGCGCCGGTCTCGCGATTTCTTTAGAAAAATCGGCGTTTTTCCGCGCGGAATGGGGACAACCGGTCGCCTTATCGCGGCCCCGCCCTTTGATTCCCTCTGCCTCGACGCCGCCCGCTACGGGACGCCAGCGGCTACCAGCAACCCGACAAAACGCACAGCCGGCTGCCCCGCGAGCGCCACGGCGCCAGCGTCCAACGCTAACGGCGACCCGCTCGAACAGTGTCTTTCCCGCTATGGCCGTCAGCGTTATCAGCTAACCCCTGCTTGTTTGCCACTGGAGTCACCGGAAATTATTGGGGTCGACCGGGCTGACGTGATGCTCCAGGGAGTCCTGTCGCGTGCTCCCGGCGGCGACGCGGCAGCGATGAAGGCCAAGCGGGCGCCCGAGGAGGAGGGCGGGGAGAGGGGGAGGAAGCGCGCGCGGGGGAAGCGGCTGCAGCTGCATGGCGC